>PVJH01002792.1:0-158625 GCA_004026705.1 Nesogale talazaci
CACGCTCCTGAGATATATATCTCTTGAGCTGGGGACTGTTGGACTCTGTCATCTGGCTGACAGTTGGTGACAGTTGGTGGCAGTTGGTGGCAGTTGGTGGCAGTTGGTGACTGTTGCTCTGCCGTTTGCTGCCTGTAACCAATAGTCTGGATTGCTCTACAAAGGACTCCAGTGAGTTGCACTGAGCAACCTGTATTATAGTTAACTTTTTCTCTTTTTCTCTTATATACTTTTCTCTTTATATATAAATATATAAAAAATAATTACTAGTGTCCTGAATTTTATTTCTCTAAGAGAACCCTGTCTGACACACTTCTCCTAGTACTTGGTAGGCAGCTCTCGATCTGGTCAAAGCTTTCTTCTCAATACAAGTTTCAAAGAACTACCAGAAACAGTTTGACTTCAGCTGGTAGGGGTAATAATGTACTTTCACAATTCTCCCTCAGGAATACATCGACTCTTTAGCCCTGTGCCATAATTTAGTCTGAAGGGAGCTTTATCGCCTGTCTCTTCCACACTGGTCCATTACATTGATGACATTATGCTGACTGACCTCACTAAGGAGGATATATCAAAGAGTCTAGACTCATTAGACAACATCTACATGCAAGAGATTGGGATATAAATCTAATGAAGATTCAGGCACCCTCCACCTCAGTAAAATTTTAGGGGTTGAATTATGCCCAGACATTCCTACTAAAGTGAAGAATAAGTCATTTCATCTCCCCCTACCTATAACCCACAACAACTAACAAAAGGCACAATGCCTACTGAATCTCTTTGGATTTTAGAGGCAACATATCCCTCATTTGGGTGCTCTACTTTGACCTATTTATCAATTGATATGAAATGTCTCCAATTTTGAATGGGGTCCAGTATAAGAAAAGACTCTGCAACAGGTTCAGGCTTCTATGCAAGCTGCTTTGCCACTGAGGTCACATGATCCAGTTGACCAAATGGTTCTAGAGGTGTCAGTCATAGAAATGCAGTATGGAGTAATTGGCAGGTCCCTATTGGGGAATCACAATGAAGACCCTAGGGATTTTGGAGTAAAGTCCTTCCATCCTCTCCCCTTTTGAAAAAAAAAAAAAGATTGTTGGCCTGTTACTGGAAGACTTAGTGGAGACTGAACAACTCACCATGTGTCCCCAAGTCATCATGAGGCCTGAGTTGCTCATCATGAACTGGGTATTGTCTGACCAACAGAGTCACAAAATTGGACATGCACAGCAACACTCCATCATTAAACAAGAAGTGGTATATTCGAGCTTGGGATAGAGAAGAACCTGAAAGTATAGGTACGCAGCTCAAAGAAGTGGTCCAAATGCCCATGATCTCCACTCCTGTCACAGTACCTTTCTTTTGCCATTCTGCACTTATGCCCCCCCTGAGGAGTTCTTTATAATATGACTGAGGAACAGGAAATTCATGCTTGGCTTACTCATGGTGCTGCATGATATGTGGGTGCCACTCATAAGTGGATAGCAGCACATTAAAGCCCCTTTCTGGGATCTCCCTAAAGGACAGTTGTGAACAGAATTCCTCACAATGGCTTGAACTTTGAGCAGTGCACCTGCCATTTTGTCTTCTTATAAGGAGAAAATGTGAGACCAATTTGGCCGTGGTCTTTGGGTAATGGCTTGGCTGAATGGTTAGGGAATAGGAAGGAACATGTTTGGAAAATTCATGATAAGGAGGTACAGGGAAGAGGTATGTGGATAGATCTCTCTGAATGGGCCAAGAAAGTAAAGAAAATTGTGTCTCATGTGAACACTCACCCATGGGTTACCTTTGAACATGAGGACTTTACCAATCAAATGGCATGTGCTGTGGAGACTAGCCCTCCTTTTTCCTCCACCACTCCTATCATTGCCCAATGGGCACATGAGCAAAGTGGACATGGTGGCAGGGATGGAGGTTATGTATGGGTGCAGCAACATGGAGTTCCACTCACCAAGGCTTACTTGTCCAGAGACTGACTTGGCCATTGCCATTGTTGAGTGCCCCAGCTGCCAGAAGCAGAAACTAACATTGAGTCCAAGATATGGGACCTTTCCTTAGGGAGATCAACCGGCAGCCTGGTGGCAGGTTAATTACAGAGGACCACTTCGATCATGGAGGGGACAGCGTTTTGTTCTTACTGGAATATACACCTACTCTGGATATGGATTTGCCTTTCCTGCATGCAAAGCTTTTGCCAAAACTACCATATGTAGACTTACCAAGTGCCTAATCCACTGGCATGGCATCACACATAGGATCAAGGATTCAAGGAATTCTTCGCATCAAATGAAGTATGGCAATGGGCCCATGTTTGTGGATCCCAGGGGCCATATCATGTTCCTCATCATCCTGAAACAACTGCCTTGATAGAATGAAGGAATGGCCTCCTAAAGATATAATTCTAGAGCCAGTTAGGTGGCAACACCTTGTGAGGCTGAGGCAGTAGGAGGCTGTTTATACTCTAAACCAGTGGCCAATATATGGTTCTGTGTTCCAATAGTCAGGATTCATGGGTCCAGAAAACAAGGGGTGGAAGCTAGAGTGGCCACCACTCACTGTTACTTCTAATGATCCACTTGCAGCACTTTTGTTTTCTGTCCCAACAATCCTATGTGCTTCAGGCCTGGAAGCCCTAGCCTCGAAGGAAGGAACTCTCCCACCTGGAAACACAGCACTGATTCCACAGAACTGGCAGCTGAGAATGGCCCCAGGTCACTTTGGGCTTCTCATGCCTTTGGATTCACAGATCCAGAAAGGTGGCACTGTATCGAGTGGTCTGATTGATCCTGATTGTTGCTATATAATGGAGGTTTAGAAGAATATTTCTGAAATCCAGGAGATCCCCTAGTCTGCTTCTTAGTGTTACTGTGCCCTGTGATTAAAGTAAATGGTAAGCTATAGCAACCTAATCCTGATAGGAGGTCTATTGACTCAGACCCCTCAGGAATGAAGGTCTGGGTCACCCCACAAGGCAAATGACCAGCTGAAGTACTGGCTAAGGGAAAAGATAATATAAAATGGGTAGTAGAAGAAGGTAGTTCTATATATCAGTTATGACAATGTGATCAATTGCAAAAATGAGGTTTATGATTAATGAGGTTTATGATATGTTTATTGACTATCTTTCCTTTGTTCATGTATGATGAATATAATACAATTATATTCAGTGTGTTTTCATTTACATGTATGATAGATATATAAGTTAGATGTGTTATTTAATTGATGTTTGGAAATTATATATGGCTAAAGTATTGTGAACAGGTGCCAAGCTGGCAAAGGGTGGACTGTAATAGTTAGGTTTATTGTGCCAAACTGGCCAATAGGAACACATGGGGTTAATCAAGCTGCCATTTGATTGGAGACCAAAGAGATAATTGACTCTGCAAGGCCCTCAAGTTTCTTTCTTGCTCTCTGGTGATCTGAGTCTGCTTTCTCAACCTGTGCGCTATGCTAGCTGTGGGGCAAGCCAACTGAAGAGAAAGTAGCTAGAAATTGAGGCTCCTTGGAGAACTGCTCTACGACGCTGCCTGTCACCTTTCATTGCTTGTGCTTGATAGTCCATCCAGGCCTGCTTGGCTAAGCTCTCAAGCTACTGACTGTTGGCAATCCATCTTGCTGTTTGCTGCCTGCAGGTAGACTCTGCTTGCCTGGCCTTAGGGAGGACTCCACTGCCTCCTTCCTTGACCTTGGACTGGGCAGCTGACATGAAGTGAAGGACTGCCAGGGAAGTAAGTCGAATTCAACCCTCTGTACTGTTATGTGGACTGCTATATCCCTGCTATATTCCTTCATGATATATAAACCTATCTATTTATCTATACGTATACATATATACACATATCTATCAAATCAGGAGACTGTTGTTTTTATATATAAATCATCAGTCTCCTGGTAAATAATCATCAGCCTCCTGGTTTAGTTTTTCTAGATAAACCTACTTAACACACAAAGAGATTTTTTTATGCAAACAATGCACACAGTATACATGTTTGTAAAAGTGAAAGAAAAACTAAAATTTGGACTTTAGAATGTTTATGTTACTTTTTAAAGAAATAAACAACTGCAAAAAGAAAATGCTGGCAAGTTTTTCAGCAAAGCGAATCCAGGAATCCCTTCACGGAAGACAATAAAGCCACCTCCCCAGTTTCAGCAGCCACTAGATTTATATATGTTTTGCCTGGTTTTTAATGTTGTGGTAACATGAATTGAAAGAAGAAATATTAATATCACATGGGGAAGAACCCCAACCAAAGAATGTTTTTTTCCCCCCTTATTTGTTCATTTTGGATGCTGGTGCTAAACTTCCCCATGTCAAGATTTAAGGAGAAATTTCATACCCTTATTTATTTCTAGTATGAGGGGGAGGGATACCACTTTTGCTTTCTGATGTCACTCAATTTGAAATGTACAGTAAAAATTATGTTCCTCAAAAATAAACTTTTTACCTTCATTAGAAAAAGAAAATTTAGTACTGGAAGTTGTAGGCAGGACAATAAGGCAAGAAAGAATATAAGTGAGGAATAGGGAAAAGGGGTGAATAAATGGTCCCTTTTTGCAGATGACATGATGGTCTACAGGAGTCCTGGTGCTACAGTGGCTATGCTCTGGGCTGTGAGCCACAGGGTCGGCAGTTTGAAACCACCAGCAGTTCTTAGGGACACAGACTGGGCTTTCTACTCAGAAACCATCAGGGGATGGTTATGAGTCAGCTTTGATTAGATGGCAGCAAGTCTGTTTTTGGTATGTTGAGAATCCCAAAGAATCTGCATAAAACAAAAACAAAACCTGGAGGAGTAGTAAATGTGTTTATCACAGATTCAACATCAACAAACAAAAATAAATTCTAATTCTATATACTATCAGTAACCATAGAAATTTCAAAAAACGATACATTCTCATCTATAAGTGTTCAATAAATGAAATACTTAGGTGTAAGTGTGATGAAGCATAGATATGACATGCTGAAAACTGCAAAATACTTATGAAAGAATTCAAAGAATTTCTCTATGAATGCAGGGACATACTGTAATCATGGACTGTAAGAGGCCTTGACACAGTGGCTACATCAACAGGCTCAAAGATGAAAACGATTGTGAGGATGGCATGGGACTAGGCAGTGTTTGTTTCTGTTGCACATAATAAGGTCGCTACTTGATGGCACCAAACAGTGGATGTGTTTGGGGATCAGAGTTACTTCAGCCTCTGGTGAAAGCTATCTGATCATTGTCCAGGGAGGCGAAGAGACGGAGAGCATTGGAATGTCTGCCATGGAGGATGTAGTTAGGTTAAAATATAACACTTTATCATTTGATTTCCATTTTGACCCATTTTAAACTTTCTTCAGTTTTTAAAATCTTCTCCCTTTGTTTCCATTGAGGTTTTATACTTTGGGTTGCCATTTTTGTTGGAGTCTTTCTGTTTATTTTTGTTTTATATGAGTTTTTGCATATGCAATCCAAGATAGGCAACTCGATAGAGACAGTAGATCAATCGTTACTTGGGAGCACGGCGGGCTAGGGGAAAATGGACAACTAACAGAAATGAGTATGAGAATGAAATGTTCTGAACTTGCTGGTGGTGATTGTGGGGGAAGGGCTTCCCCACAGCTGACTGGCTCCAAGGGTGATTTTGTAATTGAGGGGTAAATTTAAGAAACAACAGGTAAGGCATGAAAGGGCTCAGCTCTTTCAATGGAGACCAGAACCAGAGAGAGGAAGTACTGTATTTTCTCACAAGCTTAAATAATTGGGGGCGTACGTGTAATGGGGTTATAATGAAACCACACACATAACAGGAAAGGACAAACTAGGTGTGCACATGTAATAGGAAGGGGGGTAGGAAGGTGCATATGTAATAAGATAGGCGAGTCCTAGAGTCAAGATGGCAGCCCAACGTTGGGCTCTTCTCCAGGGGAACAATTTATGACCTTAACAGAAGAGAGGGGTTCGCTGCTTTTGATAGCAGATAGCTTTTAAGCAATTAACTTTGAAGAGCATATAGTAGCACCCACATGCTTGCAAGTTACACCTTACATTGGCATTTTTTTGGGGGGGTATCACTGGACATTGCTATGGGGGTGAGAGGACATCAGGGGAATAGAAACCTAGGACAATGTGACTGCGATGCATCTCTAACTAACCCACAAACGTGACGGCCCCTCCACGGGAGCCCCGGTCTCCCAGACTTCCTAACACACGAGCGTGAGTACTTCTCTTCCCAGTTCTCAGCTTCCCACACGTGACGATTGCACAACTCTTGTTAATATGATTGAACTATTAATTTATGTGAGTTGTGAATTATTTGACAATACAACTATTAAAATAAAGACTATAAAGGAACAGATGAGTGTGGAGCTTATGGACTTAGATTCGAACTTGGAACAATGTGTATGGTATAAGTGTATTTTAAAACTGGATGTGAAGCAAGGCATTGGGACATGGAAACTCAGTTTAAACGTAGTCACCAGGACTGGAAATGCAGGGAATCCTGGACAGATGAGCTCCTCAGGACCAGCAGTGAGAGTAGAGATACCAGAGGGGTGGAGGGAAGGTGAGGTAGAGAAGGGGAGCCAATCACAAGGATCTACACAGAACCTCCTATCTGGAGGATGGACAGCACAGGACTGGGTGAGGGGAGATGTCGGGCAGTGTAAGATATGACAAAATAATAATAGTGTACAAACTATCGAGGGTTGGTGGGGGAAGGGGAGAGGGAGGGAGGGAAAAGATGAAAAGCTGATGTCAAGGACCCAAGTGGAAAAGCAGATATTTGGAGAATGATGATGGCAGCAGGCATGCAAAGGTGCTTGACACCATATATGTATGTATGGATTGTGATAAGCAATGTGCGAGTCCTCAATAAAATGATTAAAATAAACAGATAAATAAAAGTAGTAACTGGTTGTTTTCATGGATTGCCTGTATCTTAGGTTCCTGGACCATGGCTACATCTGATCCACTGCTTGTGTTATCAAGATTTTTGGCACAGTCAAACCTATATGATTGCGTACTATCTCTGCTTGCTTTTGTGCTACTCTGGTAAAGTTGAATTACTGTGATTGAGACTTGCAAAGCCTAAATTATTTATTATTTAGTGCCTGTGTAAAAAGTTTGCCTAATTCCTGGTTTTCAGACACCCATTGAAGAATCTGCTCCTTCATGTAACATTAAAACTATTATATGTGTTTTGAAAAATATATGTGGTGCTTGAATAACATAAAGGTAATCTGTATATTGCACTTGATATGTAACAGACACTGTTTTCAACACCTGACTCACCCTTTGCATACTTTAAGAAATGCTATACAGAAGATAAGATTATAATGTACATTTTACAGCTGAGGGGACTGAGACCCAGAGAGACTACATGTTTTTTAATGGACATAAAGCTAGCAGTAGTGTGGCTAGGATTTAAACCCTGGACAGTCTGGCAGTAGAGGCTGGGCTCTAACAATCATGTCATGTTATGACTTGGGATGTGAAAACCTTTAATATGAACTATGTTATATGCATCATGTGGACATGAAGTAATCAAGAGAGCAGTGAGTGCTTTACTCACTGATGAATGAACTGATTTGGGTTAGAATAAGAAGATAATTGGACAGAAAGGGAGTGAGTTAAGAGTATTCCCACAGAAGGATCATTAAGGTCACAGTCCAGTGCCAGGAGAAAGCATTGTAATAGATATGGAGACAATAAAGTAGTAATGCTGAGATTCAGAAAAGGATAACTGGATAGATGAGGAAATAGAGTAGCTTTCAGCTATGTTGCGTAAACTATATATAAGTAAAAGTTATTGCTTTTGTTTGACAGGGATCTTCAAAGGAACAAAACCCGGACACTTATGATTACATATACATGTCATAAAGGAACAAAACAGCCAATTAGTTCACACAGCAGCATGGAAGTTCAGTTCAACTCACGTCTGTGGAAGAGTTAATATACTGAAAATCCTTCAACTCATAAGGGCTTCTGGGTCCAAGATCAAGGAAGCAGACAGCTGAGTCTTTCTTAGAGCAATGCAGGCAGTCTGACCACAGGCAGCAAACAGCAGGGAGGGTCGCCAATAGTCAGCCAGATAATAGGATCTGGCAGTCCCAATTTCAAGTGATGTGTGCACCAGCAGCATGGTGAAGCAGGTCTCAAAAGAACCTCACGCTTGAGTGACACGATCCATGCACTGGGTGTCCCACAAGTAGTATAACTCACAAGTTGAGGCAGAGAACTAGTAAAGGCACACTTGTCTGAGAGGGGAAGAGAGAGAGAGAGAGAGAAGAGAAGAGGAAAGGAGAGAGTCAGGGTTTGCTGAGCCATTTATGTCCATGCCGTCCAAACAAACTGTGACTTTATTAAGCCTACATGTTCCTATTGGGCAGGTTGGCACAATAAACCTACCTATCACATTGCTGTAGAACAACTTGTTATTGTTCACAAGTCTTTAGGGTCAGTTGTTTGATTCTTCTGAGCTGAGCTGGACTGAGTTCAGCAAAGTTAACTTTTCAACTGTGTTCAGCTATGAGATGATGGTAGATGATCTTGATGTGGTTCTCTTATTTGTCTGGGTACTCAACTGAGAAATTTTACTGGATTTGGTTCTAGCTCACATAGTCTGCCATGATCCATCAGGC
The DNA here is from genome assembly GCA_004026705.1 of Nesogale talazaci. Classification (NCBI taxonomy): domain Eukaryota; kingdom Metazoa; phylum Chordata; class Mammalia; order Afrosoricida; family Tenrecidae; genus Nesogale; species Nesogale talazaci. Next base: position 8,630 of record PVJH01002792.1, read on the forward strand.
TGGCTTAAGTTTGTCCACATGATGGTTGCCATGTTCCACTTGAACAAATGGAAATGCACAAGACCTCCTGAGGCCTAGCTTTAGAATTGGCATATCATTACTTCTAGTTAGTTGTTTTTTTATTGACTGGCTAGTACGCTAATTAAGATTCAGGGATTGAGAAATAGGTTCTCCTTCTTGGTGGAATATTTACAATATTTTACAAAGGCCATGGTGGAGTATATGAGAATTGGGGCCACTTGTGTAACTGAATACCTTCAGGTTGAGGCCATCACAGGCAAGATCCTATGGATATTTTAAAGTATTTTATTCTTATTCAGTGAGTGTTCATCAGTCACTCAAATATCCTAAGGTAGACTAAAGTTTTAAAAGATCATTCTTAGTTTGGCACATGGATTGTGAGGAAGGAAAATTAACATCGAAAGATCACTTGGGATGCCTTTGCAAAAGTTCAGGTCAGAGGTAACGATGGCTCTGGCAACTTTGGTGGTGGTGGAATTAGAAAAAAAGAGTTGGATCTTATTGAGAGAGAGTTAGGGACAAATTCACAAGACTTGATGATGGAGGAGATATGTACTGAAATTCAAGATTGTAAGCCACTTGAGGACAAAGACCACGACTTTCAGATCTTGGAGATTCTAATGTCTGATACCCAATGAGTGTTCAATAACTATTTGGAAAATGAATGATCAATTTTCACTGTGTATTTTTGTTCTCCCCCCCCCCCTTTTTTTTTTTTTAAATCTTGCATCACTGCCCTGGTGGGAGTAGGAAGCCTAACCTTGCTCCTGGAGAGCTGCTGCTGTATTTGAACTGTCAACCCTGTGGACCGCAGCCCCACACACAACCACTGCGCATCCAGGGCTCAGCTGTATTTTTGTTTTTATTGCTTGCTTTTTCTCCTCAGTTGCATGCAAATGTTAATGTTGGCTGGTACAATTGGTTAATGTTCTTGGCCACTAATCACAAGGGGGTCATTCCAGGCCACCTACAGATGCCTCAGAAGAAAGACCTGGCCATGAAAGATCAGCCGTTGAAATCCCAGTGGAGCTCAGTTCTGTTCTGTCACTTATGGGACCCCCGAGAGTAAGAGTTGTCTGGACAGCAACTGGTAGCTGGTTTACATGTAAATATTTGTGGTTTACAGCTCTTGTAATTTTTTGATATTTCTAGAAATCAACAAACCTGAGAGCCCGGACTATGTAATGTAGCTCATTTGTTCGCCTTTTCATCATCAGAGCAGTAACTGCTATTGCTGAGCTCTGACCCCTTGTAAAATAAAGAATCATATTCTTAGCAAGGCAGTCATGCCTCACAGCAAGCATTCTCCAAGGGGGACTTTAGGGTCAGGACCAGGCTAATCAGCTCCCCAGCTTTTGACTAGTTGTGAGGCACACACAATATAAGCCTGCGCGTTAGGCTGAAGGAAATGGTACGGCTGGCTCTAGTCAATTTGCTGGTTCCCCCACTTCCCTACTCTTTGGAAATGTGCCCCGAGGTAGCTGTGTGAGGCAGAGGTTCAGATATTTAAAAACAAACAAACAATGGGACAGTACCTCTTCATGGGGTATTTGAAGGCCACGCAGCATAACGGGGAAAGTTCTGTGACAATATAGACTTGGAGAATTGTTGCTGAAGCGAGCAGTTCTCTGCTTCAGGTGGCAGGGGATCCTGCGCCCTTCAGGCTTGATTCCTACTCTCCCATTTGCGGCTCTTCTCAGGGGAGCCAACGATTTAATTAATTGACTGGTTCTTTCTGGAAATTGGGGAACTAGCCCATCTCAGTCACTGAAAGAAGTCTTCCTTTTGACTGGTTTGGGGAGCCAGTTTTTCTGTTAGCGTCTCGAGATTATTTAGTGAGTCCAATCAACTGCATGCCCGTGGAAGGTGCAAAGCTAGAAATGGCAAGACTGCATTTTTAAAGATGCCTTTGACTTTCATATAGTTTGCAAGTGAAATACTGAACAATGTGAACTTTTCTCTCTCTTTTTCTTCTATAACTAGTGGAGGAAGTAAAGCTGGCAGTTTTATACAATAAAGTTTGAAAATATGTCCCTAGTGCAATTTACTTGATGCTTACAAGGTGCCCACTGGGTTTTAATGTGAACAACTGCCTTGCCTTAAATAATTGGCTCAAAGGAAAAGCAAAACAAAAACATGAAAAAATAATTAAATAAAAAGGAGAGGGAGCTTCTCAGCCAGTAACAATAAAACGTCACTTCAGAGACTTTTATTGTGGTTATCGTTGGGATGAACAGCTGACAATGACAGCTTCTAAGCCCCCTGTGTGCTCACAGATTCAATTCTTTCCTCTTGAGGAAATGGTACCAAGGCAGGTTGGAGAGGCTCAGGATGAATCAAATGCGCCGCATGCTTTTAATTTTCAAAATATTTAAGGGAAAAATTTCATCCCTGTGTGTGCACACTTCACCACATGTCTCCTATGACCACTGATGAGATTCTTGCAGCTCAGCCCGTGGACTTCCCGCTGAATGCTTTCCCTTTAATTTCAAATGTTCATCCGTCACAGAGCTGTTAGCATTTCTAAGAAAACCACCAATATCAGTCCATACATTTTTCTTTTGCATTCTCCTGTACTAATGGATGTAGATATATTTGGAAATCTCCAGGAGACACCAGAGGGCATGTTTCAAGTCTGGGGAGGGCTTTACATCACTGTGATGTGTACCTGTTAGGTTTCCTGGATTGGGGTCCCTTGGTCCTTGCTTCATGGCATGGAAAGAATTCACAAGGCAGAAGCGCATTTGTAATCCTCATGACATTTATGAGGAAGAGGGAAATTTCAGGTTTTACAGTCTCAAAAAGCACATGCTGTTTCTAGAAAGCATACAAAGCAGTGCAGAAGCTGGGTGGTAGTTCACTGCTGAATGCAAAAAAATCATGTGAAAAGAATATAGGAACAGGAGCATGAAACCACACCTGTTTAACTAGGAGAGTCCAGGGGCAAAGAAGCTGTGGGCTCCAAGCAGGCCCTGGGTAGGCATACAGGAGCATGTCCACCTGCATCTGGGAGGGAGTCCCACCCTCTCCCTGCAAAGTACACTGGAACAAGAACAAAAGAGGGTCGTGGCAGGACTGCCAGCTTTCATTCCCTCCTATCCCACTGGCTGGGGGAGATCTGGTTGAGGACATTGGCTAATTTACTGGCTCAGTTTAGGCCCACATGGGTGATGTCATGTGACTGGGCCTGATCTGTATGCCCAGGTGGACCTCCTACTTCTTTTTGAGTATGCTCAATTACAGATTTTTCCATAGGTGTCTAATGGGTGCCTGACTTCTTTCCAATCCCATTATGGTGGCATGAACACCTAGTTTTCATTTAGCACAGGCATTAAGGAAGACAACCCTCTTTGTTGCTAATCTAGCAATCTGTCAATCCCCACTGAAGGGGAATGGACCCAAATCTTTGTGGATGCTGGGTGACAATGGTCTCTGGTTGTTTTTTGCTGTTGCTGAACAGGAAGTGGGGTTTGGGTTCCAATTTCTTCCTACTTTATGGGAAAGGGTTGTCATCCACTTAGGGGCTCAAGGTGCATGAGCTTAGGGTGATCCAGTCTATGGAGATCCTGGGGTTGGCAATCTTGGCTCAGTGCCATTAGTAATCTGATGACTTTTGGAAGAGACAAAACAGGTGAGCGGTTTAAGTAAGGCTAGAGCAAAAGCTATGGCATGGCAATGCCCGTGAAAGTATGGGCTAGTTTGACACTGGAAGAAGATTCCAAAGGAAATATCAGGAAGTATTGTTCACACTGGATTGACAAGCATGACCTGAAAACATACATTAAACACAGTTATTGTGTCATACATTTGCTAAATTTAAGAATGTTGGTTTGAGGTAGTTTTCTGTAGAGCACTTGTCTGTCTTGGGGTGCCAACAAAGCATCATCTGAAGGCTGTCTAATGGTTCACGCGTAGACATCCTGCTCCGTTTGACCTGTGTCTGCTGAGTCTAGTTGCAATTTTCCACAGTTTTGCCTGGTGAATGGTGGATCCATGGACTCTGCCCTAGAACTGTAATGGCAGGGGGAGTAGAGAGAATAACTGGCAAGGAACCTTTCCAGACTGGCTATAGCTGGGGAGTGGGAGTTAGAGGGCTGTACTTCCAGGTTGTTATAACAACGAAGTCTTCAGGAAGGCACCATAGGGTAGTGTTAAGTGCTGGTTAATTCTCTGTACTTTCCCTGAGGATTGTGTCTCCAGGCACAGTAGAGGTGATAAGTAATACTTATGTGTCAGAGGAAGTTGGTTAGGAGAGAGTAATCAGTACTAGTAGGAAAAATGTACTGGCCTACCTGCCAGCATTCGTGCATAACCAGGTTTCCAAACCAGTGGCAGCCATCCTTTGCTGCTGGGCCATCAGCTGCTGTCCAAGTAGCCCAGGGACCCCTCCCCTCCTGGGTCTTTCCCATAGGACAGAGTGCTGCCCAGCAGCCAGTGTGTTTGCAGTGAGAGCATGGCCCACGTGGAGGCTTAATTCCGTTAGGACAATCTTTGCCCAGGGGCCCACACACTGACATACATGGCACTTAGTACCTTGTGCAGGAGTCTCTGCAACCTGTGGTACAGTAGACGGACTCTGCTTACCTGTGGAGCTCAACAGCTTGCACGTCTACCTTCTTTCCTTCTCCTTCTCCAGAGTCTGAACCTTGCTCTCTGTCCCTATTATAAACGGTACCATTGGCACTAGTTAAACGTCTGTGGACTCTGGTACATTTGTCACAAAGATCTTTCTTATTTCTCAAGAGGAAAAAAAATGTCTGATCATAAGGGCCTTCTGCCCTTATGAGGGAAAGTGTGCTATGCTTTGGTCAGAATTCCTGTCACCTAGAATGCACTCTGGCCAGACAGAGTATCTGCACAATAGAGAGGATGTTGGACAAAGGTGTTCCCCTATGAATGGATTCTCGGTTGCCCATCTGAAATAACAGAAGGGTTAGACTGTCTGGTGCCCTAGAATTCATAACCTGAGGTTCCAGCATGCATGCAGCCTGAGGGCATTGGACAGATGCCTCTGTACGTGGTGATGACTCTGGTAATGCAGCCTTAGCCACCTGGCTGGGTTCTGACCATTTTTTTTTCCCCCAACGTGACCCTCCAAGACCTCTGAAGGCAGCAGGGGACCTGTACAAAGGCTCAATATGGAAGCAGCCACTCTAGGGAAATTGCAATCCTTGGCTGGGTCTATATTACCTCAGCAGGATTACTTCAAGGAGGTAAGTCTGGTGTGTGGGCCCATCCACTGTGTGGAGACAGGCATGAGGAGGTACAGCTGTGCTTAAAAATCTCTTGCATGATCTTGGAAACAACAGGGTTAGCAATTGTTTAGTGACCTTACTTCCTAAATGCCTCTTGTCAATGCCTCTTGTCAAAGCTCGGTAAAAATAAGGAAGAAAAGGGGGAGGGGGCAGAAAAACAAAGAGCAAACACCAAAACCAAAACAGAGCTGAACTCAAGACAGCAATGTATTCCTGCCATCTGGGCTTCTCTATAAACTGGAGGGGGGAACCTTGGAGGAACCCGAGGGAATCTTCCCCCCCCCCCCACCGAGGGAATCTTAAGGGAGCAAACTGGAGCAGACTGGGAAGTTGAACTGGGAGGGACCAGAAGGCAAACAGTTAAGGAGGGGACGAACACTTGGGGTCGGGCTGTGGGAACTGGATGGGACTATCAGAGGAAGTCAGTCTCTGATATATACATCACGGGTTCGATAGGCGCAGTTGTGTAGTGATAACTATTATTTGTTAAAGTGAATTATAGGGAGCATGAGCCCGAGAGAAATAATAAGAGTCAGATACACATCATGGTAGCATGCTCACCCAGCTCTGTCTGGTGGTCGACGTGGAGAGAGGGTCAGAGCGGGTCAGATAGTCAGAGCGTTCCAGCATCTTGAGATTACTATTCTTTGACCAAACAAATAACCTTTTTGAGGGGACATCTGAGCCCCGTCATGTCATCAGGAGGGGCTATCCCATAGGTCAAACAGTAATGAGGGGGACGAACCAGAGGTGGATGTCATGGGAGAGGGAGGTTACTGGAGTCAAGATGGGCTTACCTAAGATTCTTGATTGCTGCAGCTTGACCTGGCCTGACCTCTTGTCCTTGGGTGGGGGGTGATTTAGCTAAAGCTTTCAGGGAGGGGCAGAGACCCATTAACTGTAGGTGGTTGTTTCTATTTTTGATGGGACACACAAAGGCCTCTAATTGCTGGAGCCATTAGGGAGATTAACTCCTAAAGCTTTGGGTCTCCCAGTCTCCCATAAGGAAAACCTCTACTGTAAGCTTGTCAGAAGTGAGTGGAGCTCCTTCGTGGTGGGACAATCTATACGTTGATTGTGGTGGGTAGCTAATAACCCTAAGAATAGGTCCTGAGGGGGGGGGAACAAAAAATAAAACAAAAAAAAGCATAGTTCCTGACTTACTTCAATTGACCTCCAGGTGCAGTCATATGCCTGGTGCAGCAAGCAGCTTAAGTTTGGCATAATATTTGGGGCATAACTTGGGAGAGATCTTTGTGTTTCCCCACAAGGAGTTAGCCTACCAAAATCAGAAGGCAAACCTAGAGTAAAGTGACCAGATGTCCTGCTTGTTAACAATTTGACAACGTCCCACAGTGTTTTAAAATTAAAATAAATGTATACAATACTATCTTTGCATTCTATGAACATTTTTGTTGCTCCATATAGACCAAATTTTTAATCAAGAACCCCACCCCTCCTATCCCCGGTGTCGTGCTTAAAATCTGGTCACTTTAACCAAGAGGAACTGGAAGACAGGACTGCATGGTCTGAGCAAGAAAGTCATCTTGATAAGTCCATCTTGGTAAGGTCAGTGGAAGATGATGCAGCTATTCTGCAAAGAAAAATGGCTAATCAGGAGAGTCCAGGGAGAAAGCGTGGGGTTCAGGGACCCTGCAGAGAGACCAACCAATTTAAACAGCATGGCACTTAAGCAGCATGGGTGATCAGCAGTTTGGGGTTTACCAGTAAGGCAGCAAATATGCCAGAAAAGCAAAGGGAGACAGAGTGCAGGGCCTGTGGGCATAGCACTTCTGACAGCATTACAGGAAAGGAAGCTCGAATTCCACAGGAGAGTAGGGAGGCAGACATCTGTGACGGAGAAAGGCAGACACACGGGGGCATGGAGCAAAGAGTTTCCACAGCCATCTTATCCAAGCGCATGCTACTTACATCACATGTGACTCCAGGTGGGCTGCAAAGTGGCTCTCCCTGGCAGCCACTTCAAAGAGAAAGTTTGGATTCCATGGGGTTTGCAGATGAGTCTGAGAGAAGGTTCCTTCTCCCTCCAATGAAGGCAGCTAGCTTCAAACTCCAAGTCTCACATTTCAAGTCCAACACTTCGAAGGTTCAATCCTGCTGGTCACGGCTTTTCCATTTCTATGCAACAGGTGAGAGGTGAAGTCTGAAATGAAGGGTGCACAGAAAGTTAGGGACAGAAGTTTTTTCTCAAGCCAGGGTTTATCTCAAAGGTGGAGTTCAGAGAATTTATAAAATGTTAGGTTTCCTGGTTTGGGATACCTCGGTTCTTGATTCCCAGTACAGAAAGAATTCACATGGCAGAAACACATTTGAAATCCAAACCACTTTTATGAGGAAGGGGGAAGTTTCATGTTTTACAGTCTCAAAAAGCACATGCTGTTTATGTTAAGTATACAAGTGGGAGTACATAACTGAGTGTAAAAACTATGAGGGAAGAATACAAGAACAGGAGCCTGAAACTGAAAGACCAAGAGAACTTCTGGTCCCAAGCATGCCCTGGGCAGGCATGCAGGCTCATGTGCACGTGGTAGGGACTCCATGTTGCAGAGCACACAAGAGACATGACAGGGCCACTGGCTTTTATTCCCTCTGGCCCCACTGGCTGGGGGAGGTATGGTAGAAGGGATCAGTAGGATTCTACTGGCTCAGATTAGCCTTACCTGTGTAATGTAATGTAACTGGGCCTAGACTGTGTGCCCAGGCTGACCTCCTATCTGGGCCTACGGGGCTTGTGTCTGAGCTTGTTCAGTTCTGGATTTTCCTATAGGTGTCTAAGAAGTGCCTGATTTCTTTCAAACCCCACTATTGTAGCATGGATAGCTAGTTTTCATTTAGTGCAGGCATTAGGGAAGACAACCTCATTTGACCCCAATCTAGTGACCCATCATGCCCACACTTTTTCCTGACTTTATTCTGCCCACCTTACTTCCCTTGCAGTGTGCAATAGAAGAGAGGGAAGACAGAGAATAACAATATCTGGCTACAGATACAGTTTATTTCATGCCAGGGTGATTTGTTTACCATACCTTCCTGTCTCTCAGTTTACCCAGAAGAGATCTAAATCCAAACAAAACTAAACTCACTGCCATCAAGTCGATGCTGAATTGGCTCTGAGTTTTGAAACTGTTAACTTTTTTTTTTTGGTTTTTGGTTTTTGGAGCATCACTGCCCTCTGGTGGTGGGAGTAGGAGGCCCAGCCTTGCTGCTGGATTTGAACCTCCAACCCAAGTAGGCCGCAGTCCCATGCACAACCACTACGCCACCAGGGCTCAGCCCAGAAACTGTTAACTTTTTATGGGATTAAAAACTTCCAATGTAAAGAAAAACCAACCAAACAAACAAAAACCTTCCAACTTTCTCTCATGGAGGGATTGGTGATTTTGAACCACTGACCTTGCAGTTAACAGCCAAAAGCATTGCCACTCTGCCAACAGGGTTTCCAGAAGACAACTTTGCAAGCCAATCCTGGAATCCCTGTGCAACTGCCTTTTAGAGCTGATCGATGTGAAAGCTCATTTTGTTTCTCCTTTAAGACAAGAGGGGAGACTTTAAAGCTTTCAGCTGGCCCCTACCTGAAAGGTTGGAATTTCCAATCTACCCAGAGGTGACCTAGAAGAAATATCTGCTTCTGTAAAATTAATCACTGGAATTCTGTGGACACACACTCATGTTGTCCCCAGTGAATGGAGTTAGCATTGACTGTGAAGCCACTTAAAAACAGTATTATGGGGGCTGAGCCCTGGTGGTGTATTGGTTGAGGGCAGGACTGCGGCCCACTGGCTTGACGGTTCAAATCCAGCAGCAGCAAGACTGGGCAGCTCCCACGACCACCAGAGGGCAGTGATAACAAAAAGCAAAACAGTATTATTATTAATATTGAGAAGCTTTGATGGCTCAGTGGGTTTTACTTTGGGCTGCTAACCTTTTGGTCCGTAGTTTGAGTCTACCAGTCACTCCTCAGAAAAGATGAGGCTTTCTGCTTGCATAAAGATTTATAGCCTTGGGAATCCAAAAGAGTAATTCTACCCTGTCTTTTCAGCCTGCTATTAACTTGATGACAGTGGATTTTCTTTTAAGTTCTTTATTCAGGATAATAAATGGAGTGATAGGGACATCTCAGTTTGAAACATTCTTTCAATCATTTAAAAATTATCTTATTCATTAGCTATACATTGATTACAATATATAGGAGTTTTGATTTATTTAAAGAGGCCTGATGGTGCAGTGATTAAACGCTTACCATGAACTGAAAGATCAAAGGTTCAAACCCACAAGTTCCCTGGGAGAAAGATGTGCCAGTCTGCTTGTGTCAAGTTTTACAGCCTTGAAATTCCTTTGGGGAAGTTTTAGTCAAACCACAGCTCAGAGTTAAAATAAATTTGATGACGGTAGGCGGTTATTATTATTCTTTAGTTTCAAAGATATTTTGAGCATATCTTTATGATTTGGTAGCAATGAATTCACTAATATAGCTTTTCAGAGTCTTAAAGAAAAGAAAAGAAAACCCTTGTTTACCATCAAGTGAATTCTGACGTAGGGTGACCACTGGCATGACAAAGTGAACTGCGCCCCATCGAGTTTTCAATGGCTGCTTTTTTTGGAAGTAAACCACCAGACTTTTCTTCCAAGATGCATATGGGTAGCTGTGGGCCTCATCTTTGGGTCAGCAGCTGAAGGTGTTAACTGGAACTCCACATAGGAGTACACAAGGCACTCCATATAGGTTACTCTCATACTCTAGTGTCGCATATCAGCAAGGATATTTTTTCTCCCCAGTCATCTAAGAAGGTTAAAGAAGTGTTGAGACATTTAAATTCTGGCGTTGGGGAAGAATATTCAGATATCGTGGATTTTCAGGGGAAAAAAAATTCTCTCTTACAGAGAGCACAACCAGAATATGCCTTAGCAGCAAGACTAGTGAGACTTTGCATCACGTGTCATCAATAGTTGCCAATGGCTGGAGATAGCCATCATGCTTGGTACAGGAGAGGGGCAATGGTAAAGAGGGAGTGCTCAGTTACAGGGATTTCACAGTGGCAACTCTACTTCCCTTTCTGGCTCCAACGTCTTATCACATATCAACATCGTCTTTACAATCCAAACTCAATTCAGATGAGACTCACGCCTCTGCTGACTACAGTGATAGCTGTGCTTGTCCCTGGGTCTGAGATGGCTTGACTCCAGCCTATCCACACGAGCTCTTACTGACTGCTTACTCTACTCATTTGACGTCAAATACTGATATTGGTAGAGATAACGAGACCATCACAATACTCATAATGAAGGAGTGTGTAAGATTTGTCATTTCACAAAATACTTAAAATGCAAGAAATTGATATTTTCAAACATTGACAAAAGTCATACACGTTTATATGGTGTTACTAACAGTGAGATACAAAGACGAAAACATTTCTAAACAAAATGAAGTTGAAAAGCATTGTGCAAGTGCCCAATAAAATTATCTTAAAAAATGAAGTTGCCAATGTTAGAATGTGGATAATTTCGTTTATCTCTATAGAAAATTGCCTTATAAAATCGTTGTGCTTGCTCCGAGCAGACAACTCATAGATAGGACCATAGGGTCGGCCCCAACAGGAGACACGATGTCCCTCACTAAACCATAACACTGTGGAGACAATACTGGAGACACAGTCCAGGAATTGTGCACAATCTGATCCTGTCATGCTGGGAGGAGACATTAAGGGCATGCAACAGAGCAGCAAGGGGAGCGAAGGGATGAAATGCCCAGGGAATACCAAAAAATAGACTTTAAGACCGTGTGGCACCCCATCAGACTAGACAGGAAAACATTCCTAAAGGTTAACATACAGACTTTGAACTATTTATAGGCCTTTCCATTTCTGCCAGTGGCTTTCTTTTTGTTGTTATTGCTTTGTTTGTCTTAACTTTCTTTGTTGTTTTATTTGGATTTACTAGGTTTTCACGCTCACTAATTTACCTACACGACTATCTAGATAAGATAAGTGGGCTAAATAATTCAGAGATGAAAAGAATGGGATGAATGGTTCCAGGGGGATAAGGAGAAGGAGAGGTAGAAGAAAGGAAAGAGCAGGGGGAACCAACCCAAGGACATGGGAATAACAAGTGAACTAAAATCAATGGAGAGAAGGAATAGGATATCTCGTGGGGTGTAATCAGGGACAATGTAGCAGCGAAGAATTACTAAACCCAAGGGTGGCAAACTGGCAGCCTGTGGGCTGCATGCAGCCCCCGAGGTAATTTTTTTGTGGCCCACAATGCTCTGAAATAAACTGAATATAGAAAAGTTTTTATGAAGAAAATAGCACTTAGGGGAGGTTGAAGCAATACCATAAACACAATTCCCTTGCCACATTTTATTTAACCTCGACTAAACCCAAATGAAAGCCAAACATGATGGAGGGACAAGAGGAAGGTAAAAGGAAATAGAGGAAAGAACCAGGAGGCAAAGGACATTAATAGAGGTCTCAATATAGGGCATGTACATAATGAGAGGGGAATAGAACTAGGTACTCATATCTCTATGTTAATAACTAAAGTGGCAGATGGACAGTGGGCCTCAACTGAAGTACACCCTCAACACAAATACACTTTATTCTTACAATCCAGCATTCTGTGATGCTCACCTTCCCAACAGGATCACTGAAGACAAATTGTGGTGAAGAAAGCTGATGGTGCCCGGCTATCGAAAGATATAGTGTCTGGGGTCTTAAAGACTTGAAGATAAACAAGCGGCTTTCTATCTGAGAAGCAACAAAGCCCACAAGGAAGAAGCACACCAGCCTGTGTGATCATCAGTTGACAATGGAATCAAGTATCAAGCATCTAAGACCCAGAATAGAACCATATCCAAGGTGAATGGGGGGGGGGGAATGTATGGGGGTGTAGACTAGTGCCCATCAGTAGACAATTGGGCATCCCCTCACAGAGGGGTCACAGGGAATACGATAAGAGCATGCAACACAGGGAATCCAGGATAGAGAACATCATCAGGGCCAACAAAGAGAGAAGAGATACCAAGGAGAGTGGGGGGAAAAGAGGGATTTAGTCACAGGATCAACCTCTAGACCCCCTCTTTCAGGGGGACAAACAATGAAAAAGTGGTTGAGAGGCCCAGAAGGGTGATGTAAGATATGAAAATAATCTACAACTTATCAAGGGTTTGTGAGGGAGAGCAGGTAGAGTACGGAGGGGGAAGAATTGGGGAGCTGACATCAGGGACTCAAGTAGAAAGAGAATGTTTTGAAAATGATGATGGCAGTATATTTGTGAATGTGCTTGACACATTGGATGAATGGATGGATTGTGATGAGAAATGTAAGGGCCCCTAATAAAAGTATTTAATTTAAAAAAACCCGAAAAGAAAAAACCAAAAAAAAAAAAAAAGCCAACTCTGTGCTTTATATGCATTTATAGATGCCCTCCCATCCTTTTTAATTCTGACTCATATGTCTGATCAAAGTGTGTGCTGACAGAAGTGTAGAGGTAAAAGGTAGCATAGAAATATGCTGAAGAGTTAATTAATACACAAATATACATATACATTTTCTGCATGTTGTGTGCTGCTTGTGGCATGTGTCAGAGATTTTTCTAATTTCCAAATCTTTATTTACATTTGTCAACATTTTAAATATTTTCATTTCTTGTGATATCTTTGGCCATATTATTTTTTTTCTTGGCCCCGCCCATCCCTGTCCCCCCTTTAGTCATTTTAAACAGTCACTTTGAATCTAATTGTGTGTGTGTGCATCACTGCTCCTTGGTGGGAGTAGGAGGCTCAGCCTTGCTCCTGGAGAGTTGCTGCTGGATTTGAACCGCCAACCCTGTGGGCCGCAGTCCCGCACACAACCACTAGGCCACCAGGGCTCAGCCTGAATCTAATTTTTTAAGTAGAGATTTTAGTGATAGCTAACTAAATTCACTTATCATTGTAAGAATAAAGTGGCGTGGTGGTGCATATCCTTTACCCACTTTCCGTCAATGGTGTTGTTGTTAACTGACATGCAATAGGACCAGAGTGATGGTGACCTCACTCACATTAAAAAAAAAATGCTGCCTGCTTTGTGCCTCAGCCAGGAATTGAACTAGTGTCTCTCATTCTACCATTGAATCACCAGGTGCCATTGACACAGAGACCCTGTGCAAAGCAGAACGAGACACTGCACGGCCTTGTGCCATCCTTACATGTTTCTAAGCCTGGGCCCATTGCTGCATCCACTGTGTGACTCTATCTTGTTGAGGACCTTCCTATGTATCACTGCCCTTCTTCTTTACCAAGCATGGTGTCCTTTCCCAGGGGCAGAGCTCTCCTGCAAATGTCGTCCAAAGAATATAAGATGAAGTCTTGCCATCCTTGTCTTGAGGGAGCAACTCTGACCTCACTTCTAACACAGATCCATGTTTCATATTCTTCTCTAGGCCCACAATTAAACTGCATCAATTCTTCTTCAGCATTTCTTATTCAACATCTTTCGTGAACGGCAATATTTTGCAAAAGTATAATAAAGTATCACAACCAGGATGCTGACATTAATACAGCCCACATCTAATTTTATATGTGTAGCTTTGTGTCTTTTTAGAGAAGATCCTGTATGAGGAACTTCTTTTACCTTATATGATGAACCTCAAGCCCTATCACACTTGGACATGAACATATGCTGGATGCAATTCAAATGCTGGAGATAAAGCAGAGAGCAAAACAGACAAATTACCTGGTCCCTGGAAGCTTATATTCTAGTAAGGAAGGAAGTAAAATAAATATATAGTATATTAGATGATAGAAACAAGAAAGGAAAATAATGCAGGATTAATGGAGTCGGAATAGGACCTTTTAAAGTTAGAGATACTTGAGAACATGATACAAATGATGTGAAATTAAGCTATCCCTAGGCATTCATTGGGTTTCAAGATTCTGCAAATACTCAAATCTGTGGTCATTAAAATCCTTTATATAAAACGATGAAGAATTTGCATGGAATACACATCTTCTGGTGTACTTTAAACCATCTCTAGATAATTTATAATATCTAATGCAATGTAAGTGCTTTGTAAATAACTCTTTATACTTCCTCTTAACCTTTGAACAATTGTTTTCACCATTTAATTGCTTTTGTCTTTTTTTTTTTTAACAGATTTGACCCAGGATTGGTTCAATTCAAGGATTCAAAGCCCATAGATCCAGAGGGCCAAGATGTACAGTTTAATGGATCAAAATTACAAGGCAAAATAAATCAGTCATACATTCCTTGGAGACAGACTTGCAGACTGTAAATCAGATAGAAATCATACACTTGCAGGGACCATCAACCATGTTTATAATCCTTCTTTTTTGGAAGGTCATTCTCTCTGCAGTAAACTCTGTCTTCGAAACTATAACCCATGTCCTCAGCCTTCTTCGCTGCAGGGACACTGAGACCTATATGACTTAGGTACTGCCTAAAAGACACACCTATTCAACACATGATTAGGAAGTGAGCAACATCAGGAAACAGGACCCACAGAGAGTTCTTGTTTGTTTATTTGTTTGTTTCCCTCCCCGCAGGTCAGCAGCAATGAAACAGTGAGGGCTGTCATTGACTGCAAGGTGAGATCCTGTTGTGTCCGACACCCAGGTAGACCTATATGTGGAAATACAAGGTTGTGAAAGGGCCAGCACCAACCAGGGTCGTTCTTCATAGGGTCAATTCTTGGGGTGTTTGGGGCAGTGTTCCAGGATGCTTCATTTAGTTCTCCAGTCTTCCACCTGGTATTTTTTAGATAAACTCTTTTATTACAGGCTAAGTGCTTGGCAAGTAACAGTTTGGTGGTTTTATTCTCCTCAGAGGTTCTCCATCCACAAAATAAAAACTAAAAAGATCTGATGATCTACTTCCAAAAGTTTGTTTTTATAAAACACAGTCCTACCCATACACATGGATTGCCATAAATCAGAATCACTCGTTAGCAACTGCTTTGCTTTATTTTATGACAAGAGTACCATTGTTCACAGCTAGAATGTTCCTAAGCTAAAGTCTTACTATATAAATAACTTAATATTTATTAAGCACTTATTGCTGTTAATTATGGGGGAGTCAGTTCTTTTCTTTTTTTTTTTGCCCTTTAAATCATTTTATTGGGGGCTCTTACAACTCTTATCACAATCCGTACATTAATTGAATAGGGCATCTGTGGTCATACGTTGCCCTCCTTCTTTTCTCAGCATTTTCTTTCTTTGGAGCCTATGGACAGAGTACAGGTGCTCCATCAGGTTTTCGTGACTGTGACATTTCAGAAGCAGACAACTTGGCCTGTCTTTGAGGTGTCACTGGGAAGGTTCCCACCACCAAGTTTTCAGTTAGTATTCAAGACTTGCTATTCAGTTGTTATCAAGTTGCAGCTGAGTCATGGCAACTCTGTGTGCCCAGAAGAGACCACGACTCAGTCCTGCACTCTCTTCACAATGGATATGTTTGTCCTCAGTTGTTATAGGCACGGTGTCAGTTCATCTAACTGATGGTTTTCTTTCCACTGACCCTGTACTTTGGCCAACCATGATATTCTTCTCTACAATGTAGTCCCTTCTGATACTATGTGCAAAGAAGGGGCGTTGAAGTCTCACTAGCCTCATGTCTAAGAAACATTCTGCCTATACTTCTGATGAGACTGATTTTCTCATTCTTCTTTCAGTTTATGGTATCTTCAATATTTTTCCAACATTGTAATTTAACCTTTGATATTTCTTATTCACTGTCTGTTTTTCACATGCAGATGAGGTGACTGAAAATATCATGACTTAATTTAGGCAAACCTTAGTCTTCAAATTGACACCTTTGCTTTTTAGCATTTGAGAATTCTTTTTACAACTGATTTACCTAATGTTTTGGTTTTTAAAAAATTGTTGCATGCACAGATTATGGATCCAAGTAAAATGAGGTTCTTGACAACATCAAACTTTTCTGTTTATCATACTGTTACTTATTTGTTCAGATGTGGGGATTTTTTTTCCCTCTATGTTGAGGCACAATTCACCATGAAAGCTGCATGAAGCTTTTCTCTTCATCAGTAAGTGCTCTGAGAGCTGGTGGCTTTCAAAAAACAGGCTCGTGTCAGTTGTGCATTGCAGCTTGTTAAGGAGCCTTCTTCCAATTCTGACGCCATGGTTTTCTTCATATAATCCTTGGATTATTTCTCAGTACATAGACTGTATAAGTGTGGTGGAATGATACAACCCTGCCATTCACCTTTTATGACTTTTAAACCATCTAGTGCCCCTTGTTCTGTTTGAACCACTGATGCTTGGAGTATATACAGGCTCCATAGGCTCTTGAAATTCCATTGTTTATAATATTATCCCTACTTTGAGCCACACAGTAGGGTGCCTTTGCATACTCCCAAAACATAAGTAAACACTTTTCTAGTATTTTCTTCTTCCTCCAAGTCCCATCTAATATTAACATTGATACCAATGACTCTATGTACTCTTTTCAAAAGTATGTTGCTTTTTGATAGTCACTGAAGTATTGTTATAATTATTTGAGAATTATCTTCAGCAAAATTTTACTTCCATATGCTATTAATAATATTGTTTAATAACTTCCATGTTTTTGTAGGTCATTCTTGTATGGAATGGCACAAATCTGGAACTCATTCAGGCATTTTTCCAGGTAATCCAATGCCACACCAGTTTTTTTGACCATTGTGTTCCATTAATTACTGAAGCCTTATATTTTACCAATGCCTTCAGTGCAGCTTTTTCCTTCATCATCACTGAAATTTGATCATGTGTTCAATCTTAAAATGGCTGAATATCGACCAATTTTTCCCCCCACAACACTGGCTCTGTGTATTTCTTCCATCTTCTTTGGATGCTTCCTGCATCACTCAGTATTTTGCCTGTTGTGCTAGTCCGGGTAGACTAGAGGAACAAATTTCAAAGACACGCACATGGATATAAGAAAAGGGTTTATATACAAAAGGAATGTGACACAAAGAAAGCATCCCAATCCAGTCCAGTACAAAGTCATAAGTCCGATATTAACCCATACGCCTGAAATCAGTCTACAAAGTCTCCTTCCGACTCACAAAGTCACAGGTCAGTGGGTGCAGAATCCCGGTGCTGGCAGGGGTCTCCCCATGGCTCCTCGCTTCCAGGGCTCAGGGTCCATCAACAGCATGCCACTCCAGCTTCAGAGGTCTGGCTCCATCAGGGCAAAGCCGTGTGGTCTCTCTGCCGGCTCCTCCAGCTCCTCGGACACTGCCATCTTGTCTTTTCTGTGATTCATCGTCTCTGAGGCTAACTCCCAACAGCTGGGGAAGATATCGTCTCATCTTCACGAGGGAAATATCGCGAGATTTCCCAGAAGTCTCAGGAGAAACTCATGCCCACATAGAGGTCTCATTGGCTACTCGATGGCATCTCCAGATTAACAGGCCAGACTCCACCCCTACATCTCAATCATGAAATTAACATAAGCACATGACTGCCGCATGCGTTGTTGTTGTTTGTTGTTGTTAGGTGCTTTCAAGTTGGTTCAGACTCAGCAACCTTATGTCCAGCAGAACGAAACACTGCCCAGTGCTGCCCCATCCTCGCAATGGCTCTTAAACTTGAACTCATTGATGTAGCCACTGTCGCAATTCCTCATGTCAAAAGTCTTCCTCTTTTTCCCTGCTCCTCCGCTTTCCCAACCATAATGTCTTTCTTCAGGGACCGATCTCCCCCACAACACGTCCATGGTACATGAGCCGAAGTCTCGCTATCCTTGCCTGTAAGGAACATTCTGTCTTTTCCTCTCCCAAGACAGCTCTGATTGCTCTTTTGGTGGCTTATGGTACTTTCAATATTCTTTGCCAACGCCATAATTCAAGTGTATAGATTTTCCTTCAGTTTTCCTTATTCGGTGTCCAAATTTCACATGAATTTGAGGTGATGGAAAATGCCATGAGCTGAGTGAGGCACACCATAGTGCTCATAGCAACATCCTCGTGTTCCCACACTTTCAAGGAGTCTTGTGCAGCAAACTTTCCCAATGTCTGAGTTCTTTGTTTTATTTACTCCTGTTTACATGAACACTGATTGTGGACACAATCAAAATGAAACCCTTGACAGCTTTGATCTCTTCTGTTTATTATGATATTATCCACTAATCTGTTTGTGAGGAGTCTGGTTTTCTTATTCATTGGGGTATAATGCATCTTAAAGGCTGCAACTTTTAATCTTCACAAGCAAGTGTTTCACTTTCCTCAAGCAAGGGATTTTGCCCCTAGAATATTTCAATATTTCAACTCAAAGCATGAATTGTTTCTTCACTTCTCTCATCTTGATACATACTGAGTGTATTCTTCTCTTTTGATTTTCCAACAGCAAGTCTTTTTCCTTTTCACCATAATGCTTTACTTTGTCTTCTCAAGCTGCCGTTTGAACTTTTTTCTTTAGCTCTCTTACTTTATTTTTTTATGTCTTTATCTACTCTGTAATTCAACAGTAATTTTCAGTGTTTTCTGACACCCACTTCTTTTTTGCTTTTTTTTTTTTTTAAACCTTTTTGGGGCTGAGCCCCGGTGGCGTAGTGGTTGTGTGCAGGACTGTGGCCCACTGGGACGGTGGTTCAATTCCAGCAGTGGGGCTGGACCTCCTACTCCCACCACCGGAGAGCAGTGATTGCCCCCCCCCCCCAAAAAAAAAAACAAAAAACAAAAAACAAAAACAAACCTTTTTGTTGGAAACTATTCTATACCTCATATCATTCCATAGTTCAATTACATCAAGTAGCATGGTACAATTGCTACCACAATCAGTATCAAAGCACTTTCTTCCTTCTTGGTCTCCTGGATATAAGCTCTTTTATACTGCCCCCCGAAGCTATATTCTACTTGTCTCTGTAGGTTCATCAATCCTGGATTTCATATATTGAAAAACAGAAAAAAAACCCCAAAAATTCATGAGGGCTACCCCCAATGACAAGATATATCAGAGATAAACCCCAATATGAAAACAAAAACAAAACATAAAACCCACAGAAAATGTTGAAAAACATATCAGACCCACTGAGTATCAGAGGGGGATCAAGTAATAAGATTTTAGCTCTTCGAGTCTGGTTTATTATTTTCATCTTATATTATCATCTCTCCTATACACTCTGTTTGGGAACCAGTTTCTTTCCATCCTTCCATTATGAATAGAGGGAAATTCTTGTCTTTTAAAATGAGCTTTTCTTCCTGGGTGTAGTATGTTCTGAATGTCGAACCAACTCAGCTAGTCTTCAACCATTGCTCAATGTTTAAATGTATTCTTGAGATGGTCTTCAAATTCAGGTGGGATATGCTCAATATTGCATTTTGACTCCTATGAAGTTATTTTAGTTTATTTCAGCATCAGCATGAAACAATTGATTGTCTGTTACACAGTTTGCCCCAGTCTTGTTTTGACTGATGGTATTGAACTTCTCCATAACTTGTCCCAAAGATGTAATCTATTTTATTCCATCTATTGAAGCCTGCATATATAGTTGCCACTTATGCTGTTGGGAAAAAAAAGAATCTGCAATGAAGAAATTATTGATGTTTTAAAATTCTGTCATGGGATTTCCAGTTTTAGTTCTATGATCAAGGCCATATATTGAAGATGACTTTTTTTTCTAGCCAAGAGCATACATCTATTAAATTTCCTCTTTGGGTTCAAATAGTCCATGTTAGAGTCACCATTTTCTTTTTTGCCTAAAACAGTCTTGTCCCATGGAGATGGCATTCCCTTAAGGTCAAACCTTGCATTAAGACCCAAAACTGGGGCTGAGTCCTGGTGGCGTAGTGGTGGTGCGCAGGACTGCGGCCCACTGAGACGGAGGTTCAATTCCAGCAGTGGGGCTGGGCCTCCTACTCCCACCACCGGAGAGCAGTGATGCCCCCCCCCCCCCAAAAAAAAAGACCCAAAACTGTCAGGGTTTGTCTTCGGGTAGCACTTAGTCTATTGCAGTCTTCTAAGAGCTCTTCATTAGTTGAACATAATCCCTGCCCATAAAATAACATATATTCTAGTCCGGGAGTTGTGGGCCACCCATGTGGACTTTTAATGAGGTTCAGAGAAGGATATGGCATGGCATGGACTTCTACCCATCTTAGTGGATGACCTATTTTTGCTATTTCCAACTTTGCATTTGAGTTTTATACTTCCGAATTCTAATTGCGAGTAATTATCAATGCATCTTGATTGCGTGTTTGATCAAGTTCAGATTGAAGAATCTCATAGAATTCTTCAATTTAATTATCACTGGTTTTAGTGATTGGTGTGTAGATTTGGATAATAGTTATATTGACTGGTCTTCCTTGTTAGCTTATAGATATTTTACCATGATTTTTGACCATGTAGGTGGTGCCACTTCTCTTGAATATGTCATTCTTGTTTCCTGATTTAAAATGGACTATTTCAGCTTACCAATGCATGGATTGATCTTTATGTATCTCATTTCATTTTTCCTTAATGTGATTGCTACTGAATTTTGCTCTTCATTATTTTGAATTTCAAATCAACTTCTGATTTTCTTAGAGTCCTATTTTGTACATTTCACATTGCAATTATTAATAGATGGAAGCAAATGTTTCTTCTCATTTTTAGTTATGCCCCATCAGCAAGTGAAGGTTTCCAATGCTTTACTCTATCCATGTCATTAGGTTGACACTAGTTTGCAAAGGCAGATTTTCACACTAGTATTTTGAGGACCTTTCAACCTGAGAGACTCATCTTTTGGTATGGCATCAGATAGTGTTCTATTGCTGAAATTCACAAGGTTTTCAGGAAGCCACTTATTCTCTGTTCCTAGTCTATTCTTAGTTGGGAAGATCTACAGAATCCTGTGCATGATGGGTGACCCTGGTAATATATGAGATGCCAGTGATACAGCTTCCAGCATCACAGTAACAGACAAGTCATCACTGTATGCATGACAAATGCTTTTCATTTTAATTAATAAAGCTCAAGTTAGATCTCATAAAAAGATGTTTCTATTTAACCCAAGATGCAGTATTAGTGATGTAAGAAAAATGCTTCTGTCTTACATGGAAGGTAAATCTAAAACAGGATCTGTGTCCAAGGCTACAGTATTGAAGAGTTCTAATGGGCAGACCTTTTATTAGCATATAATTTAATCTCAAGAATTGCTTGTGTTGTCCAAATTACATTGTCTGGAGCTAGTTGTTCTGCCATTTAAAGTAATGAAGAGCAAAACTGAGTAGCAATCACATTAAGGCAAAGATATTAGTCTGAGAAATCTGTGCGGAGCTATAGCAAAAAGAAAGTAATAACTGTCTCCTAAACAATACATGATTTTTAGTCCATAACTGGGTGTGAAGAACAGTCTTCCATGAATGAGGAATCAAAGAAGTAGGTTGCTGTAGAGCTAGTTTTGCAGACCAGACTTGAGCACTAACTGGCAACTATTGTGTATTTTCATAAAGACACTTTGCTTTTTGAGATCACTTAAACAGATAGTATACTGGAACTCCTTATGTGAATATGCTTTACGTGGAGCAGTTACTCAACATATACTTGTTCCCCATTCTTCCTCTTATCCTGGCAGCTGTAGCACCAAGACCATGATGTGGGTGTCAGCTGTCCCCATTACAATTCAGTACCATAATGCAGTCTCGCATGGAGCAATAAAAGACAGGAAAATAAATTTGTGAACACTGAAAAGAAAAAGAGGATTCTATCACTGTAAAAGAAATTCTGGTGGCATAATAGTCAAAGCAATTGAATGTTAACAGAAAGGTCGGTGCTTAGAGCCCATCACTGGTGTATGGAAGAGATGGATCTGGTGATCTGCTAGTGTTGAGATTACAGTCTAAGAACCATATAAAGCAGGTCTGCCCTGTCACATAGGGTCACTGTAAGTCAGATTGAACACAATAAGACATAACAAGAACATCACAATGAAGGAGAAAACATAATTTTCTATTTAGAACAATGAACATAGCTCGTGACTAGTTACATCATCTTCATTGTCCTAGTCACTGTCTTTGTGATCAGTCAGTGACGATGTGGAGTTTGTGGTGAAGATGTCACGTTATTATCTCGCTTAATCCCCACAGCAAACTTAAGAAGTACATATCATCACTGCTTTCGTGTTGAAGAAGAATGTTAAGAGAGGAATGAACTAAGCCTCATGCATGGAGTCCATGAGAGAAAAGGCTAAGGTCTAGGGTCAGAAGCCTTCACTACTGCATTGTAGGGCCTCCCAAAGCAATTTCCTCTACCAGCTGCTACTATAGAGCAAGATTATGTTGCTTGATTATGTTGGGTTATGTCAGTTTCATGACAAATCATAAATGGCCAGGAATATACCAAATAATAAATACCTTAGATCTAAATGGGAAAACAAATTACAGAAACTTAAACAACATCAGGGATTTCTGTTGCTTTAAGTCATGGAGTCAAACACTGATCCCTTTATTGAGGATTTTAGGTAGATTTTGGAAGTGATTTTTACAACAAAATGAGAAGGAATAAAGATAAGGGTCATACAGAGAGCTTCCACTAATTTTTTTTACTAGAAATGTTATTCTCCTTCCTGAAGATCCAGAGCCTTCAATATATGAAATTGTTACCACAACTGACAAAATATCAACATTGTCTAACTCTTCTTTATTGTTGGAGCACACTTTTTATAATGTGTATTTTAATGTATGCATAGTGAAAATATATTTGTAAGTTTTTACATAATGTTCCCAAAGCCCAACGATAATAAAGATTTATAAATATTCTGATAATGAAGACAATGATAATAAAAACTTTTTTTTTAAAGCACTATCTGTACATCAGAACTGATTTCTGGTAGAATCGTTGGAACAGAAATTGGATTGGATGATGTGACATAATCTCCTGTCAACTTGCAAAGGAGTGTAGTCTAGCCTGTCAGTCAAATAGCAGCCTGATGCCCTCATTTGAAGGAGCCACATGGAGACCAACGCCATCGCTAAGATGCTTCGACTGTCTTTGAATCCACAAGATTTTCTACCCGCTGTCCTATGGTTTTCCTGAACTCAGCATCATTGCATGTGCTGCATGAGTCTGCGGAGGAAGTTACAGACTGGCATTGGACATATGGGCTAATATCAGACATATGGGCTTCATCTGGACTGGGATGAGATGTTTTCTTTAATGTGCAATTACTCTTATATATAAAGCTCTTTCTTACATACATATGAGTATCTGGATTTGTTTCTCCAGGCCACCCAGAAAATAAAGATGATAAATTGGAGTCTATCCATCTTCTTAATCTTGTCAGTGAAAGTTTAAACTCTTATGGTATTCTGGGGAAGTTACTTAATTGTAGATATTAAAATTTTGTATGTACATATTCTATAACTTAACAATTCAATTCTGAAGAAATATATATATGCTTCTGCATATATAATTGTGATGGAAAAATTCAGGAGAAAAATCTGACTAAATTTTGATTCAGTCAAACTATCAGTTTTTAATTAGGTTAAAAAAGTTGTTCATTATATTTATAGGTTGCAAAGCAGAGAGTGATTGATAATAATCTATAATAAAATAAACTGCTGAGTAATGCTTATAATATTTTGTTAAAGTTAAATCCTATATCCTATATATCTTAATCTTATGTATCTTTAAACATCTTTTTGTATACATAAACAGAAAGAAAAGTGTAAGAAGATAAATAACAAAAAGAGGTGTTTGGGGGTTGACACTGACTAGTGGCAACCCCCCATGTGTAGAAATGAGCCTGTATTCGGGTAGGACTGTGCTCCATGGGATTTTCAGTGCCTAGCTTTTCAAAATTGTATCATTAGGTACTTTCTTCAGAGGTACTGCAGGGCCAACTGGAACCCCCACCTTTCAGTGGGCAGCTGAATACACTGATCACTTATACTACTGAGGGACTCCAGGAAGATACTAGTAATATTGGTTATTTCAAGATAAAGTGATTGAAATCATGGAGAGAATTAGTAACTATTCTTACCTATCACTATGGTGTAGTAGTAAGTGTTTGGATGTTAACCAAAAGATCTGGGTTCAAACCCATCAACCAGCCACTCCATGGGAGAAAGATGTGGCAAAGATATTCAGCTTTGGAAATTCTGTTGAGCAGGGCTGCTGTGTCCTACAGGGCTGCTGTGAAATACGATCTACTACATGGTAATGGGTTTAGTGGTGTTTGACCTGTTATGAACATGTTTTGGTATTCTAAACAGGAGACTTTTCTGCAAGACAAATCATACATGAAAGAAAGATAACTTACAACTTTTCAAATTTTCCTATGCTTTCTTCCCATATTTTTGTAACCCTTTTTATTCTTTCATCATTAATGGTATCTTATTTACCTATTTTTACAATGTTGATATTTAACACAGTATAGTTGACATTCATAGTGGTTTCCAAGATGTGAGCCCCCAGAGTGGATGACGAATGACTATATGTATGATGTATAACTAGTCCTCCGTAGTCCTCTAATAGCCTAGTAGTTTTTTGTTTTTTTTTTTAGTGGGCATCACTGCCTCCGGTGGTAGTGAGCCTAGTAGATTTTTGAACATTAAGTCTCATCTAAACGCTGGAATTAAACATTATCTCCTTCATGTCGTGATTTACCAATTTCCAAATGAATCCTTAATGTAATCCTTATATGTTATGCAGGTTACTAATCCTTTTTAGCCAAGGAAACACTGATCAAGCAACAGTGCTCTGCATTTTATCAATCCATCAGCAGATTATTTGTTTACAAGATAATAAGAGCCAATATATTGTCTCTCAGGATGATCAGAAAGAAAGACACTTGACTGTGGTGGATAGGTAGGCAGCTGAAAATGAAATCAAAGTAATTCACAGTGAGAATTATTTTGAAGCATATTGGTGGATCATCTTCTGATACTTTGCTGCCTCAGAATTCCTTTGCTTTACATAGAACCTTGGGAATTAGTAAAGGTAATTCTTTGAGATGTTACAGGCTCCATTCCACCATCCTACAATAAAAGGAGCAACGTGATTTTTTTGGTTTCTCAGTGCACTTACAGACTTCCAGGATGATGGCAACTGAGTAGCACATACCAGAGGTATTCCACAGAAATCTGCATAGGAGAGTTACAAATAGAGAAGTACCACACAGTCAGGTCACAGGAGGAATATCATAAATACAAATAGGCACAGATCCTCTATGGTTTGAGGAGCTGGTGGCTTTTGGCTTTGGAGGCGAGGCTGTGACCTTAGCCCCGCCACTGTCTTAGCAGTGATGACTACATGAAGCATATTGCCGAATGGGAAGAACTAGAGGAAATCTTACCAAGCAAAGTAAGCCAAGCACAAAAGGACAAGTACACCATGAATCTGCTGAGGTACACTTTAAAAAAATGCAAAAGGGGTTTATGTAAAAAGCTTCTGTAAACAAACTTTCCTGGGGTGAGGCCCAGGTAAAGTATGGCAGAGGCCAGACCAAATCCAGGGATACATATTGTAGCTAACTAAAAAGAGGGTGGGGCGATAAAAAAAAAGAAATGGGTAGTGGGGGAAGATGGCACTAACCCACCCAAGGTGAAGGTACTGTTTATATCTCTACAAGGAAAGAGGGACCAGGCTTCAAACCGGTGCTCCAAGATGTGAATGCAACATACTAGCATGAAGCAGAAAAGTAGAGAGGTCTGAGGGCCTGGCCCTAATCCCAACTATGTGGACAGTTGTCCCTTCCCCAAGAAGAATTTACTTCAGAGGACAGTACTGAAGCTGCAGCTCGGGAGAGGGACATGTCTGATGAGAAAACAAGTGAGAAAATGAAAGGGTAGGAAGAGAGAGTGGAGCATATCCTGGTCCACCAACCCCTGAGGATGATATTCTCACTCAGAGGAAACAATCCAGGGGATAACCCTGGAGACACAGTGAGGTAATTGCACCCAATCTGACCCCACCACACCAAGGCAAAACACTAAGAGTGTGCAACAGAACATCAGGGGAACAGAGCAATGAAGTCAACCAGAAAACAGTTCTAAAGGTCAACAGAGACCTTGAACTATTTACAACTTTTCTTTTTTTTTTTTTAATTGGTTTCTTGCTCTTTTGTTTTCTTTTGCTGCTTTGCTTTGCTCTGTCTTTTTTGTGTGCATATTATTATCTCTGCAGATCTATCTAGATCGGTGGGATAAACAATTTGGAGGAGAAATCAATAGGACCAATGATTCCTGGGGAACTTGAAAGAGGGGGAGGGGGGGAAGGAATGATGTTAACAAACCCAGGGACAAGGGAACAACAAGTGATCCAAAATTTGTTGCAAAGAGGGTGCAAGAGACCTGGTAAAGCTTGAACAAGGGTAATTACAGAGAATTACAGAAACCCAAATGAAGGCTGAACATAATAGTGTGACAAGAGGAAAGTAAAAGAAAATAAAGGAAAGAACTGGAGGGCAAAGGGCATTTATAGAGGTCTAAATACAGGCATGTACATAGGTAAATATATTCATATATGATATTGGGAAAATAGATTTATATGCACATATTTATAGGTTTAGTATTAAGATAACAGATCGACATTGGGCCTTTACTCAGGTACTTCCTCAACACACGAACACTTTGTTCTATTAATCTTGCATCCCATGATGCTCACCTTCTCAACGTGATTGCTGAAGGCAAAGTGGATGCATATGCAAATATGGTGAAGAAAGCTGATGGTGCCCAGCTAATAAAAAATATGGTGTTTAGAGTCTTAAAGGCTTGAAGATAAAAAGTGGCCATCTTGCTGAAAAGCACAAAGCACATATGGAAGAAGCATACCAGTCTGTGTGATCATAAGGTGGCGATGGGATCAGGTATCAGGCATTGAAGAACAAAAATCATGTCATTGTGAACGAGGGCAAGTGCGGAGTGGGGACCCAAAGCCCATCTATAGGCAATTGGACATCCTCTTTCAGAAGGCTCATGGGGAGGAGATGACCCAGTCAGGGTGCAGCATAGCAATGATGAAACATACTACTTTCCTCTAGTTCTTAAATGTCCATTCTGTGTTGACATCAGATAGTTCTTCAGTAATGTTTGCAGCAGCGCTAAGAAAATCTAAAGGAAAAATACAAATTCTTCATAAACTCTTTTGTTAAAGACTTTAAATGTTAAGCCTATATGATTCATATATTTAAACTCAAATATTTTTTGACTCAGCTACAAACTCAAAAGAATCACTGTTTTAACCCTTCAGAAGTTTATATTTATTCATTCATTTACTGATGGTACTTATTATATTACTGGGTTTAATACAATATAGATTATGAAGATATAGTATCTGCTCTGGAATTTCTCAAAAGGGAGTTACGGCCACAATTCAAGACAGAATGAGGGTGAAAAATGCATTAAAATAATAGATAGGAAAAAAAATAATAGATAGGACTTATCACTTTAAACTTATTCAATTTGGGGGCCTGCTATTTTTTAAAATCTCCTTGGCAAGACTCTTCCTCTATTCCTTTTAGGAAGTCAAAGGGGCTTTAGAACATAACATTCCATAATTTAGAACCAATATTTCATTGTTTTAGGCCAAGGAGTGGAGAAACTTTTTTTCTGCCAAAGGCCATTAGGTTATTTATTTATAACATCATTCACAGGCCAAACAAAATTACCAATTTAAATATTAGCCTGCTATATTTGGTCAAGCATTTAATTACCTCATCCTTGATTTGATGGCTGGGATGACTTCTCTTTGAGGAAGCATGTGGTGTTAGCTGATATTGATGGTGCCTCCTCACCCCTGATTTCAGTGTGCCTCTTTTGGAAAAAAGGGCTTTTATGAAGACTGTAGATATTTACAGTCTTGTCAGTGAAAGAGAAAAGGAGGGAGGTTAAGATGGGCCTCTGATAAAGCTCAAAAACTCTAAGATGGAGAGCCATTTCAAAATCCAGTACAAATAGCAACACTGCATGTTTATACGACTAGTCTCTTGAGGTCAAACTATTGAGTGAAAATGACTCAAACACGTTTCCTTTGCATTTACGTAGATTCTACTCTACCTTTCCTGCATTTTTTGGTGTCCTTCTTTTAGGAGCTGTTAGGCTGTATGCCTTGTGCTTTACATCTGAGTTGAAAAATGGGCAAATTTGACCCTGAACCTAAAGCAGGGCACGCTGTGCATTTTATTTCCTGTCAATGGCCCTATAATAGTGAACAGACTCTTAAGGGTCTTGAGCAAAGGAGCAATTTGGTAAACAAAGCACTGTCATTTAAGCCATTAGAACATTCCAAAGGGGGAGCTGTGGAATTGGATGAGATATAAAATGAAATCGCCAGTTCTCTAGTTCCCTTGAGACCAGCCATAGTGAACACAACCTTCCCTGTACTCCTTGTATTGTACATAGGCACACACACTCACACCCTTGCACACTTGTACACACATTCAGGAGTTTTTTCTCCAATGGAGTTAGCAATTCTGATTCCTGCTTGTTGTTTCAGTGGAATCCAGTTGCTTTTGAAGTGACATATTCCTCTATTCTACCCTATCTTAAAATGCTCTCATTTTAGTAAGAAAGCATGTAGCTTTCTCCTAAGGTGGTAGCAAAAAACACCCTCTGTTTTATCAGCCAAAGAACACCATTGCTCAAATGATGAGAAACAGAAAGGGTATTGTGAAAGGCTGATAGTGTGTCAGCTCAAGGTACAAGTCTAGAATTATCTAGAATTAGATAACTAGAGATAATTAGATAATTAGAATTAGAGAAAAAGAAAGTTGGGTGGAAGCATGGTAGTATGCCTTCCAGTCAAAATAAGGCTCACTAAGGTCAGTGGGGAGTTTGGACCAAGCAGATGGAGATTTCCCTGGTAATCTCATCCCATCTCTGTGGGCCTTTCTTTGGTTGGGAGCAACAGTGGGAAGTGTGGATTTTGCCTAAACCTTTGGGTGGGTTCCCAAGCACTGCAGTTAGACCCTCAGTTAATTGCACTCTGTGCAGCTGGAGTTCTGTTAAGCCATTCTTGTTACCACAATCTGTACCTTAAGTCTCAAGTTTCGGAACTCTGTTTTGCTGGTACTAGCATCATTAAGAGAGGGTCTCGTTTTGTTTGTCTTTTTAGTATATCTCTATTGATTCTTTTCATTTAATCATTCATTATATTGAAAGCTTCCAAAAAGAAATTGAGCCACTAACAATATCTTGCTTTTAATAAGTGCCACCAGCATTGCCAGTCCTGCACCAGCCTCACAGTTGTTATGTTTCAGTGGACGAGCTGCTGATCTGGTGGTTAGCAGCCCCACCGAGAACCACACCACGAGGGCTCCTAATAACGAAATTATGAAAATCCCAAACTCACTGCCGTCGAGGCTATGCTGACGCACAGTGACCCTCTCGAGCAGAGCAGAACTGTCCCTGTGAGTTTCCAAGATTGCCATGTTTTTATGCAAACCAGTTTTGAAACGCTGACTTTGCAGGCAGCAGCTCAGTCCTTAACCTCTATGTATTTATTCCCTGAATCAGCACCGGCTGGGTGTCAGTGGAGGAAAGCAAGTACTTACTGAGTCTTTTTCTTGTGCATGCGCTAAATGCCTCATGTGGCATCCTGAGGTCTGTGATCATACCATCTTATCATTTACCTGGGGTCACTAGCAAACTCTTTCTGATCTCCACGCTCACAAGTGATAATGATTCAAACATAATAGAGTTCTGTGATTGCAAAATAACATTTATAATAGGGTTTGGCAAAAATGGGTCCTGCACACGAACTCTAAACACAGCAACATTTTATTTAAAGTTTACCCCGCTATAGAAAGATGCAACTTTCTTTTCACCTAAAGATTGGCAGTTTCAGAAACCCATGGAGACAGTTTTATTCTGGCCGACAGGGTCACTATGACTTGAATTTGACTTCATGACCATGAGAGTTTGAGATGAGATAAGGTGCATCCCACTCAGAGTTCAAAGCAGGAATCAGGAACCAATAGGTTTTCCTGAGAAGGAAGGGATTAGTATAGGGCAGCTGTGCTTATAACAGCATGGATAGGAGAGGAGAAAATCAGGAAATTACCACTACAATGGATGTGATCAAAAACCACCTTCACCTCAACCAACCCTATGATCAAGATTCAAGAGGATGCCACCATTGCTGCAAACTGCATCTTTCCATCCAGGAAGCTAACGTCTGGATAACAGAATATAATTGCTGGGGCTGAGCCCCAGTGGCGTAAGTGGTTGAGTGCGGGACTGTGGCCCGTGGGCTTTGCGGTTCAAATCCAGCAGTGGCTCTCAGAAGCAGCATTGGGTAGTGCCCAGGACCACCAGAGACAGTGATGCCCCTCCAAAACAAACCAACCAACCAACCAACAAACAAACAAACAAAAGAATATAATTGCCAACCACATTAACTACTCAAGTCAGACATAAGCCTTTGGTATTCTATATTCATCTCTCTAAAGCTCTCTGTTTACCACTACTTTGTTTCCTTCCCTCAATGGTAGATAGAGGGACTTTTCTGAAGACTTACTTCCTATGTAGTTCCACAAATGAATCCTGGACTCCCACTCTCAACCTAGCCTACTGTTCTCTAGATTACCACAATTTAGTCCTGATACTAGTCCTTCCTTCAACTATGAATTATCTGGTTTATCATCTTTTGGTGAGTGATGATGGTGTGCTTTTTCCATGTGGACTTACTTCAAATAAGAATATAATCCTTTTTTATAAACTTTCCTGGGTCTCTGTCTCTACTGAAACCTATACATATTTGATAATTTATGAGCCTCACATCAGAGAATGAAGAATCCACAACTCTAATTTCAGATGGCAATCAGAGAGAACTTGAAAGCAGACTTGGGGGTGGGTTTTAATTCCACTTCTGTGTCTGTCATTTCTTTGGTGGTTGTTTCAGCCTTACACAGCTGGAAGGAAAATAGCATAAACAGACATGTATAATGCTGGTTATTACACCTAACACATAAGGAAGCAGTGAACAACCTGTGTTCAGTAAATAGAGTCAAACATCTAATGAATAATACTTTTGCAAAATCATACTATGTGTATATGTATTAGGGGAGCATGTTGTGATTGAGGTTTTTGAAGCTTTGATGTTCTTCTGAGTCATGAGAAATAGTTTTTCTGAGAAAAACTCCATGATTTATCAGAAGAGTCAGTCCATGAATACGGTTAAAGGTGTGAATGGAACACTTAGAGTCAGGGAAAATTGACCTTTTAATCCTTTCAATGCTGAATTATTCCCTTTTTCTTCTTCTTTTTAAGTGGAACCATATGATTTTTTGAATGAAAGAAATTTAAATTTGGGCTGAGCCCCAGGGGCTTAAGTGGTTGAGTGCGGGACTGCGGCCCATGGACTTGGTGGTTCAAATCCAGCGGCGGCTCTCAGGAGCAGTGCTGGGTAGCTCCCACGACCACCAGAGAGCAGTGATTACCCCCCTCCTCAAAAAAACCCAGAAATTTAAATGTAGGAACTATGGATTTTGATGGTACTGTCAGGTGAGCCCTGATGGGTTTCGCACTGGACTGCTAACCTCAAGGTCAGTAGTTCAATGTCACCAGCCACTCTGCTAGAGAAAGATGTTTTCATCCCCTATAAAGATTTACAGCCTCAGAAACCCACAGGGGTCGCTCTGGAATGTTTGATAAGGTCTCTATGAGTTGAATTGGCTTGATAGTGAGTTTGGAATTTAGCTCGTTTGGCCAGGGAGGCCTTGGACTGCTAACCTCAAAGTCACCCGTTTTAGTCCAGCAGCCACTCTGTGGGAGAAAGACGAGGCTATCTACTCCCCCAAAAGAATTACAACTTTGAGAACTCTACAGTTTGGCTCTGAGTCAGAAATGACCTGATGATTGTGGATTGGGTTTTGGTTTTTAGTGAAGCTTTTGATACAATTAGTGGACGGCATAGAGAGATAATAGATGAAGATATACATATATTCTGAAAGGTCTCTGAGGCTGGGACTATTGGAATACAGCTCATTTTTTTCAGATTCTTGCAATATTATAGAGCCCTACTAGGGTGAAAATCTGCCCTAAATGTTGGATACAATCTTTCTACTAAACTCAAGAG
Source organism: Nesogale talazaci (assembly GCA_004026705.1). NCBI lineage: Eukaryota > Metazoa > Chordata > Mammalia > Afrosoricida > Tenrecidae > Nesogale > Nesogale talazaci. Next base: position 40,919 of record PVJH01002792.1, read on the forward strand.
GATGAAACTCTAGGGGGGCACTATATGTTTCACAGACAACTGTGTTAGTCTAGGTTGCCTACAGAAACAAAGCCAGTGATGTTCCATATATGTATAAATATATGAAATAGAACTTTACCTTAAGGAATGATTGTATATTAAGAGGCTGTCTCAGCCCAGTCCAACTCAAGTCAATGGGCCCAAATGCTTGCTGGAGCCTCATCAGGCTCATCTAGCTATAGGCTGATGATGTAGAAAGGTGGAGGGGAAAGCAGGAGAATTACAGGTCTGGATATAGAGTCTGTGGAAACATGGCAGGGCACAGGCAGCTCCTTGGATTGGTGGGCCACGTGGGGCTTCTCCTGGAGGGAGACACAGAGTCCCAGGGAGGAGGAGGGTGAAGGACAAGAAGAGGTTCCCAGTTTCTCACATAAAAAGACCACACCTCCAATTGCGATCATCAGGCTGTGACCTGCTTGATTTAGTAGTTTGATAGTAGTCATCCCTTGTGATGAGTCATACAACTTGGACACTGCCCCTATACTCACACAGATTCAGTTGACATACTGCCACATACACAAAAAAGTTATGTTTCCTGATATCTCTAGGGAAAAATCTATTCTTGGAGCTATGTAATAAATGTATTCCTGAGAAGTTTTATTTATCTAATCATACTTTATTCAGTTGAAGGCCAAGAAAGAAGAGTTAAATTTTCTCAGCAATCCTTGTATATATGTTCATTTCTACCATCACTTTTTCCTATACACACATTCCCTACATAAATACATTCCCTACATAAATACTACTTGATGGTTTTCCATTCTTTCATCTTCCTTCTTTCCATTGGACTTTCTCTTCTTTTCAGTCCACCCTTACTTACTAGCTCAACATCTTACCTTGAATGTAGACACAAATTTGTAGTTAGTTTATCAAAGAAAAATTAAAAGAACATTAGTAAACTTTTAGAGGAAATGATAATTTTTATCCTTATCAATTCTACTCACTGTGTATATATATTTCAAAATTATTCTGCATATATGTACATATGAACAATCGTGACAATTACACCAAAATGTTTGAGTACATATATGTTAATTTATATTAATGTGATAACATATAGCCCATTGACATTTTAGTTGAGACTAAGAAACTTTTCTTTTATATGAAATTTTTCCTAGAAGGAATTTTAAATTATCTATCTTAATACTGTACATTTGTTTTTCAAAAAATACCATTGACTTGATGGTGTGTTTTCACATTTATGTTGAAGCTGCAAATCTCTAATTGTAAGCAATATTTTCTTACACAAAGAAACCAAGAGAGAGAAACACAAGCAATGTCTTTATAGGATAGTTCATATGTTGGCATAGGACATCAAGGTCATTATTTTGATCTTAGAATTATAAACCAAATTAGTTGCCATCAAGTTGATTCCAACTAACGGTGATGCTGGTGGGTCAGAGTATGATTCGGTTTCTTGGGTTTTCAAAGTCTTACTTTTTGAAAGTATACCACTAGGCTTTCTTCTAAAATCCCTCTGTGTGAACTTGAACCTATAGCCAAGTGCATGAACAATATGCACTACCCCAAGACACAGGATCATAAGTAGAGGATAATATGCTCTTGACAGATCGTGTGTAATTAATCTAGTATGAAAATTACTCTTGCTAATGCCGATCATCAGGGACAAAACAGTCAGGCTGTTGGCAGTTTGCAATCATAAACCTGTTAAGCTCTATTTTCTCTGAAGAACAATGTGAAAATTGGGACTCTCCAGAATTTTCAGTGCTGATAAATTAAATAAAAAATGCTGGTAGACTTGCCTTCATCTCACAGGGAATTGAACTTGAGCACTCCACACCCCTGGCCAATAGCAGGAGTCTCAGTGATGCAAATGGTTTATCACTTGGCTACAAATCGAAAGGTGGCCAGTAGGAATACCCTCAGAGACCTGTAGAAAAATGGTCAGATGATTTATTTCCTAAAGATCACGCCTTTGAAACTCTGAAGGAGTACACATCTGCTCTGAAGCACATGCCTTCAGTTTCATGAAAACTTTTAGTCTTGTTTTCCCCGATGTTATCATTGAGAGTTTGGTATAGGGGTCGCACATGGGACTGCTGGCTACAAGTGCAGCAATTCAAAGCCACTGGCTGTGCTTCAGGAGAAAGATGGGACTTTATACTTCCATAAGCGCTATTGTATCAGAAACTCACAGGGGCTAACTCTACCCTGTCTTAAGAGTCAGCACCAACTAAATGGCAATGAGACTGGTGTTTTATCTTTGGGTATCTGTTTAATTTCTTTGAAGTCCGTATGAGTGCAACATGTTGTTCACTTGAAAAAATAACTTTAAAACTTTTTGTCTTTTGAAATGTAATAATCAGTCATTTAGTAATTTACAATGCACACGGCAGATTATTATGCAAAACACCCTGATTCATATGAAGCGTTTAGGACAGAATAGAACTGCCCTTGTGATGCACTGCTGTAATTTTTTTAAGAACAGATGACCCCATCTTTCTCCCTTAAAGTGAGTGGTGGGTTCAAGCTGCTGAACTTACAGTTAGCATCCATTGATTAACCCACTGTGGCACCAAGGCTCAAGAGGTTATTGTTGGCAGAGACAATGGAGTCTGTAAATTACTGTGAGATGATCTTGAACTGTTTATACTTGTGTTGGGAATCCAAAGAGCTTCTGTGTAGTATATACATATATTCACTGAGAAGAGAAGAAGCCATTTTAGTTCTACCTCTTAGGAAAATCTCACAGGTCAGTAGCCAATGCTTACAATGAAATATCAGCAGACCTTCTCAGTTAAACTATAACAAGGATTGAAATTTACCCTCTCATTATTGTCTTCTGTAGTCGCTGGCACATGAAATCAGATTGAGAGGGTAGAATTATGGAAAAGAAAGCTCTACTAAGTTCAGTGTCTGGACATTTAAGATGGCACAGAAAATGGTAATTATTTGGATTGGACATCTATTGCTAAGCAAGACTGAAATTCTACAAAAAGATACAGAGCAGCTAAGGATGAGCACAGGCATCAGATCCAAATGTGAAAGCTAAGAGGTCTGATTCAATTGCATCAATGAAGCTCTCACCTCCTGTAGCAATAGGACAGAGAAAACTTGAGCACAAAGTCCATGATTCAGGAGTTTACTGGCTGTACTTTTTTAATTGTCTGAAAGCACAACCGAGGTAGGTCTATTATGCCAAGGTCAGAAACCTGGGTGGGAAGACAAGGTGTCCTGACACGCGGGATGCGAACCTCCAGGCCATCAGTATCAGTGTTGGGGTGCGTTCTCTGAGCTTGCTGCTGCTAGGTTCCATGGAGGTTCCCGCGCTTCATGACCCTACGTTCAACAGAAGGGAACACTGCCTGCTCCCACACCATCCTCACAATGGTTCCTACATGTTTGAGCCCATTGTTGTAGCTGCTGTGTCAATCCATTTGGTCAAGGGCCTTCCTCTGTTTTAGCCACCCTTCTTTTAAAAATCAAGTATGATGTCCTTCCCCCGGGACTGGTCTCTCCTTATTACATGCCCCAAGTGCATGGGATGAAGTCTCACCATCCTTGTTACTAAGAAGCATTCTGGCTTACTTCCTCCAAGAAAAATACATATTTCTTCTGTGTGGGATGAAGACAGAACTTTTCACAATTGTTTACTCCAAAATATTAAGCAAGTGATTTACCAACATTTAGAGTGCTAGTTAAGTTAGCTATTATCACGGAGGCTCCCAGTTTTATGAAGTCTTCGTATGATGTTCCCAGTTATCTGAGCGTTTTGCATAACTTAAGTTAAGATAATCATCTGCTTCCCTCAAGGCCTATCGGTGGGATTCAAGAGTCATTGTCAGTGACCCCTAACATTATAGACCTGTCCACCTACCCCAAGATGTCTGAAGTCTTTTCTTATCACTTCCCTCTCCTCCTAGTCACGAGGCATCCCTAAACCATTATCATCTTATAGCCCTTAGGACAGTCCCTGCTTGCGGCATGTCCTGACCAGTGACTATGGAACTTATGTGTGCCCTGTTAGGCTACTTAAACAGGGAAAATTAATGTTCCCGCTCCCTCTCCCTCCATACGGGTCCTCCCACGCAGACCACCGTATGGGGCGAAGGTGAGCATGTTACCCTGATGTTATATATGTCCGACTCTTGTTGTTTCTTTCTCTCTCAGTCATGATCTCTATATCACTATTATAATAAATAATAATTATCACTGCACAACTGCCTGTTGAACCCTTGCTGTGAGTATATCAGAGGCTGGCCACCTTCTGATACTTCTGGCAGTCTGAAATATATTCAATTTTCTTGTCTAACCCACTAATTTGAATGCATCACTTTTTCTTTGAGCACCACAAACTAACTAACAATATCAATTCTTAATAAAAGTGCTCCGTGTTCCACCACAGAATCTCTTTCCAGAGAGTCAGTCTAAAATGGCAAGAATGCCCAAAATGAAGGAACGCATTAAATCCTGTGTAAACTGAAGAATACTAGATTCATAGCATTGCACAGCACAGCAGAATTTCAGGAAATGAAAGAGAAAACGGAAATCTTAAAAATGACTTTGGAGAAGAGGAATTAACAAATGAATAACAGCTCAACTGACAGCAATCTTCTCAGCAACAGGCAGTGACAGGAACAGCAGAATCACATCTTTAAAGGGCTGACAGAAAAGGAATATCAAATTGGAATGCAATTTCCAGTTCATCTGTTATTCAAAAAGGAGAATAAAATAAGACATTTAGAGCCAAGCAAAAACTAGAATTTCATCTGAAACCTGATGTGAAGAAAGAAATTGAACCCCCTGAAAGAAATGCTTTTTGAGTTACATTAATCATTAAGAAGTTGTTACACAGCAGTGAGAAATCTGAATGGCCATAGACTATTTTTCTCACTGAATGATTTTGGTGTACATTAGCCCTAATTTTTGACAGTGTGAAGCTGAGGTTCGAGAATCCATCCCAATGTGTATGTCTTACTTTTATCTCGTTTTTTCTTAGCCCCCATGGGAGAGCTGTAGTCAGTCACCTGGAGTAGCGATGAGTCAGCATCTGCTGTGTGGTAGGTACACAGCAACAACAGCCACAATTCTCTCGTTAGAGGTGAGGTAGCAGTCTGCCCCTCTAATGTAAGCTTTTGTCTTTAGTGACTCAGTTTTCACCTCAAATTGTGAATGAGCCTGCACAAGGGCAAAATAACAACAGTGAGTAAACATAAGCCCTTCCTGAAAAAGAGGCAGGTACTTAAAAGGGTATTACTTCTCCAGGCTGAGTTAGTCTGGGAAAATAGAAGCTTTAGTCTACATATGAATATGTTTGAATTTAAAAATTTTAAGTTCCACAAATCTATCTTCCTATTGTCTAAAATCTAAAGTGAAAAAATCTTTTCACTTATGTTTAACCAGATGGCAATGTGGAAATCATTTTCAGAGTGAATATTTTAGCTTGCAAAAGATAACACATGAAATGACATATATGGAACATTACATCCATTTCATTTGATTCACTATTTTGATGAACTTATTTTTAGTGTATTTCAGCAATCTGAACATTTTCACAGATTTTTTTTTAATCAGTTCAACCTGTTTCATGTCACTTACCAATCTGGTTGTTACCATATGACAGTTATTTATTTATTTATCAAGTTTTTGCCAACAGAAAATAATCTTTTAATAGCAATGCATTTAGATGTCCTTAAATGCATACATGCTTTTTTCAGGCTATTTTCGTCATATAAGTCAACAATTCTCTAGATTCTAACCACCAAAATGTTATCAGAACAGAATTTTTAGGGGAACTGGGCTTTCAACTGAAAAGTAAACTCCACAGAACTCATGAAATCTTTGTGTGCTGTGTCAATTTACAGGTTATTTTTAGGAAAATCAGAGCAAGAGTTTGGTTCATTGTAAGTAAGTTGGTAAGCTCTGACCTCAGTTTAGAGATAGGGAACTAAAGGTAAGCATGATGAGAATAAAAGCAGTTCTAGTAGTAGTAGCAATAATAATTAAGATGCATTTGTAAACAGTATACTTGCACAGTATTAGAGATTTATTTGTTTAACTTTTTATTTTTATTGTTTTATGAACATTGGTGGTGGTGGTGCCAGCAGGTCAATTCTCACCCATCGCAACCCTGTGCACAATAAAAGAAAACATTGTTTAGTTGTGACTATCCTCCAATTGTTCCACCCCCTGAACCCAGACCACTTCATTGAGGGCCTTCTTCTTTGTCGCTGCCCCTCCACTTTACCAAGCATGATGCCCTACTCCAGGGACTGGCCTCCCCTGACAACATGTCCAAAGTATATGAGCCAGTCTTGACATGCTTGTCTCAAAGGAGCACTCTGGCCATACTTCTTCAAGACAGACTTGCTTGTCCTTTTAGCAGTAAGCGCATGGTGCTTCCAGAATTCTTCTCCAGCCCCACAACTCAAATGCATCAATTATTCTTCAGCCTTCCTTATTCAATGCTCAGTGTTTTATTTGGTCTATAAATAAATATGACAATCACCCTTACTTTGTACATAAGGAAGAAGGAAATGTAGAGAGGGTAAATAATTTTCCTGAGTCACATAAGTAATAGATTAGCAAAAACCAGTTAGCGTAAATTTGACTCTGATACAAGGTTACTTTGGCATGTGTCAGCAGAGAACTGCACTCCATGTGGCACTCAATAGATGGCTTTTCCAAAGTAGATGACCCTGGGGTGCCTTTGGGTGGGTTTAGGGTTTAAACCGAATGAGCTTAGTAGAGCATCAGAGAGAGAGAGAGAGAGAGAGAGAGAGAGAGAGAGAGAGAGAGAGAGAGAGAGACTCCAGCCTCCAAGGAGGAAGCCCAGGAGTTCCCAGAATCCTCAGGAGAAGACTATGCCCACACATTGGCAAAATTGCCCACACAGAGGCCTCATTGTCTGTCTCATGATTGACAGACTAGACTCTATCTACCCCTACACTCTTAATCTGCAAATTGACACCACATTATGTAACTTCCACACTTGCGGTACTTTTTGATGAAGATTAAAGATATCCTTCAGTATGGATTATAACTCAATGTAATGAAGACCAAAATCCCCACAAATAGACTGATAGACAACATTAGGGTAAATGGGGAAGAGATTGACGTTGCCAAGGATTCTGGCTTGCTTGTATATACAAATCAATGCTCATGGATACTGCAGCCAACAGATCAAAGGACATGTTGCATTTGCTAAATCAGCTGCATAAGATTTGTTTTTAGCACGTGGCTTACCCAGATCATGGTATTTTCATTTGCCTCATGTGTATGTGAAAGTCGGGTGTTGAATAAGGAAGATGGGAGAACAATCAATGCATTTGAATTGTGGTGTTGCCAAAAGAATGTGAAATCACCGTGGAGTGCCAAAAGAACAAGCAAGTCTCTCTTGGAAGAAGTCCAGTCAGAGTGCTCCTCAGAAGGAAGGATGGTGAGACTTCACTTGACATACTTTGGACATGTTGTCAGGAGAAATCAGTCCCTGGAGAAGGACATCATGCTTGGCAAAGTAGAGGGGCAGTAGAAGAGAGGAAGACCCTCAATAAGAGGGATTGACACAGTGGTGGCAACAATTGGCTTGTGCAGAGGAACGATTGTGAGGATTGGCCAAGGACTGGGCAGTGCGCCACTTGGTTGTGCAGAGGGTGACTTTGCGTCAGAACCAATTCGATGGTGCATCAAAAAACAATAACAACAATTGACAAACAAATAGTTTCTGCCTATGAAGTGCAACTGAGAAGATGTAAGCTTGGTGTTACTCATAGGAAACATGAATGTCACCAAGGAACTATCGATATACCCATTATAGGGATAGAAAACTGTTAAGGACTAGAACACACTGGGTGATTAGATGAAAACGCAGCTCTAAATGTTTTCCACAACTACATTTATGTACTAAAACATACATAGTTTTAAGTGATTTCAGTTGAGGTAGCAGGATTGTGTTATGACTATATTTTGTATTAATACACAACATGATTAATATAATTAAAATCAATATGATACAATATTAATTATCAATTTTAATTACTGTTAATACAAAACACTTTTATGTGTGAATATTGAATATATTATATAGTCTTATGTATACATAAAAATCACCTGAAGAATACTGTGAAAATATAAATTCTGAAGCAGTATATCTGGCTTAGACATGTGAACTTCTCAGCAGATTGTCGAACTGGAATGAACTGGTTAGAAACCATGAAATTGACATGATGGTTTGGCATGAACCTTGGGCAGTTCTCATCTTGATCTCCACAACATGGTCCCGAATCTTGTCAGGGTAGTTAACGTGTGCACTGAATTTTCTCTGATGTAATATGTAAAGATGATTATTCAAGTGAAGGCAATAAAGTTTTGCAGAATTTTTTAATTAAAGGGTATCTGTATCAATGAGTTGGGGTTTGACCAGAGTAGCAGAACCACGAGGAGATACACACTGAGACATATGTGTCCATCCCTCCATCCATCCATGCATGTATGGAAATGAGTCCTTATGATGTAATGGTCTAGTATTTGCTGCAAACTGAAAGAAGCCCTGTAGCCTGATGGGTTACTAGTACCTAAAAGTCAGCACTTTGAAGGCACCACATACTTGCTGAGAGAAAAGTTGAGGTTTTCTGCTCTGATGAAGAGTTACAGTCTTGGAAACCCATATAGGGTCCTATAGGGTCTCTATGATTTACAATTGACTCAGAGAAAGTAAGTTTTTTCCTTCTGCTCACTGAAAAGACTAATAGGTTGAACCACCTCAGTGACTCTGAGGGAGGAAGATATATCTGTAGGAGTGTGCTCTAGGAAATCTGAGGAGTCAGTTCTACTCTGTTATAGCTGTCACAATAGACTGTACAGTATCAAACAACAAACCACTTCTTCCCAAAAAAACACAGTAGTTATCTATTCATTCTTTTATTATAGAACTCTACCTGAGTTGTTAACATATCAGTTCCAGAAACTTCTTGGGCTCTTTGGCTAGCAAAAAATACGAGTCTGTAAAATATTTATATTGAATCATTGCCAATCTGTTTCTTTACAGCTACCTTTGTGCATGGTCTCTAGCTGAAAGAGAGATACAGAAATCTTTATTTATATTCTGCCCAGAAGGACTTCATTTCCCCAAAAGGAGAACTGGCTAACATTTCCTTATTTGCATTTTACTTTGTCTTTTCTTTGCGATTCTGAATGTAAAATGCCATATTATGAGGGCATTTCATTGTAGCTCTTCCCATTCTGCCACAAGGAGCCCTGGTAGCGTGCTGGGTGACACATGGAACTACTTACCAAAGGCGAGGCTAGCACTGTGAACCCATTGGGATAACAGGGAGGCTTTCTATCCCCATCAAGATTTACAGCCTCAGATGCCCTATATAAAGTTGCTATGAGTTGGAATTGACTAAATATATATATATATTGGTTTGGTTTTCTTTCTTTTTTTAGCAAAAGAGATCTGGTGTCAGTGTAAGCTAAGCATTGGGCTGCTCACGCCAGGATGGCAGTTCAAATCTCTCATCAGCTACTCGAGAGATGAGGCTGACCAATCCCATAGAAATGTGCTGTCTCGATTATCCCAATGAGTAGTTCTGCTCTGGGCTGTGTGGAGTGCTATGAGTTGGAATCGATAGGTGCTAGCATACAATATGACCAGGCCATTGGAAAAGGAGGACTTGGTTGTCACTTCCTCTTCGTTCCACTTTCCCTTTAGCCATGGAAATTCTGGGCTCTGGACCCGAGTTCAGGGTCTTGCTATTTATGAGGATGAAATTAACTGTGTTAATCTGGATAGAGTAGAGAAGCAAATTCATAAACACACATATGTATATAAGAAAGAGGTTTATATACAAGAGCAGTTGAATAATGAGAAAACACCCCAGGCCAGTCCAAATCCGTAAGTCCAATATTAGATCATACCAATCTCTGAGGCCCTCTTCAGATGCACAAAACACATGGAATGACACTGAATGCAGGAAGATCACGGACAGTGGTTGGAAGCCTTGTGGATCCAGTGGCATTGTAAGCATCTCAGTGCTGGCAGGTTTCTTGGACTCTACTCTGGTTGTACCAGTGTACGTCCATGTGGCTTCTCCTCAGGGATGTCTCACAGGGAGTCAGACTTGGAAATCCAGCAGTGGTTCTCAACCTTCCTAATGCTGCCACACTTCATAACTGTAAGTATAGTTGGGGGTCACCACAAATCATCATGTAAATATCAAATATGCAGGGTGCATTGTCATTGTTACAAAATGAACATAATTGAAGCATAGTGATTAATCACAAAAATATGTAATTATATATTGTGGAATAATTATTTCTAATTAAAAACAAATGAAAATTTATCTTGAAACATGGTGCAACATGGGTAACAAGCTTCATCCTGGGTACTCATATGTGGGTGTACCTGCTTATGGGTGGGCCCATCCAGAGACGGATAGAGGAGCGGTGTCTCAGTTCCTAAGACCATGTGAGAGGGTCATTCGACCCCCAAAGGGGTCACAACCCACAGGTTGAGAACTGCTGCAGTAGAAAGTCTCCAAGGATGTGAGCAGAGAAAGAGAAGTGTGTCCCTCCTCCAAGGAGGAAATCCAGACTTTCCTAGAATGGTCAGGGAAGGTCATGCCCACACAGAGGTCTCATTGTCATTGGCTATTGTCAGAGGAAGATAGGACTTTTCCACAATTATATCTACTCCAAAATAGTAAGCAAAGGTTAGTAAGCATTTTCCACTCCCAAAGCTTTAGGAGTTTTTCTCCCTAAAGGGTCCAGCTATTGAGAGGCCTTCATGTCTCCCACAAAAGATAGGGCTGACTCCCTGCTGTGAGGACAATGGGTCACTCCCCCTGAAAGCTTTAGCTAAATCTAGTCTCCTGCCTTCTCCTCCTGGCCCTCTCTCATCCCCTCACTCCTTTCCCTTTTCCCTTTCCCCATGTCCTCTCCTTCCATTCTTACTCTCTCTCCACCTTGCCCACCAAGCTACCATGAAATGTGTCTGACTCCATTATTTCTCTCTTTCTCATGCTCTCTATGACTTTATTACAATAATTAATAATTATCTCCATGCAACTGCACCTGCCAGACCTGTGATGTATATGTAGGAAGCTGGCTTCCTTTGGCAGACTAGACTCCACTCCTTCACTTTAAATCTTATCAAGTCCCAGATTGACACCAGATTATGTAACTACCACATATCATTATGTATTTCCTCATTGAGGATTATGCTTATTTTATTTATTTATATTTTGGGGGCATCACTGCCCTCTGGTGGTTGTGGGAGCTACCCAACTTTGCTCCTGGGGAGCTGCTGCTGGATTTGAACCGCCAAGCCAATGGGCGACACTCAACCACTAAGACACCGGGGCTCAGGCCGGATTTTGCTTATTTTAAAACCTTTTAGCCTTATGGGCCTCTGACACCTTACAATCAACTTCTGAGTCTAATCCTACAAAACAAATCCACTGGAATCAAGTCAATTCATTTTAATGGCAACCTTGAAAGAAAAAGTAGAACCGCCTCAGGGGTGTTCTGAGGACATCTCTCAGTATGGGAGTAGAAGCAGACTGCCCTAGCTTTCTCCAGGAAAGTGGCCAGTGACTGTGAATGGCTGCCCTTTCAGTTAGCATCCAAGCCTTTAACCACTGCCTCACTCCTCTCACTTCTCCCTTTAAGAAAGATTTAAAGCCTTGGAGAGTGGCTAGGACCAGCATCATTAGCATCGGCTTCACAATGTGAGCCTCTTGTCCACTCAACGAATCAGTATATCTTCAGGAGGGGCCCCACAATCTGTTTTGACAAACCTCCTGGGGAGTAAAGCTGATGCTTAAGCTTTTTACTACTTTAAATAGCTGTTATGCAGTCAGTCCTGCCTCAGCGTAACCTCATGCTGAATGGGACTGAACCTTTGTGATCCATAGTTTTCATTTTTTGGAGTCGATCACCCGGATTTTCTTCATAGTCTGTTGTAGTCTGGCAGGTTCCTGAAACTTGTTCAACATCATCACCACACAGAATTTTACTGACAGGTGGCACAAGGAGGTGTATTGTGAAAGCAAGCCCAATTTTCCCACCTGAAAATCAATCACTCTTCAGCTAATTCACCACTTCTTCTGATGCTGTAGAAAGATATATATTAGGGCATGTGTCTAAAGATAGCCTATCAGAGACAGACCCTCCCTACTTTTGAAAATACTGAACCCAAAAGTATTGTGTCTCACTAGTGACAGATTGACTATAAAATGCTTAATGTTATTTAATTCTTATGTATACAAATGATGCATAACTTATCAAAAATGTAACTTAAAACAATAAGGATTTGGGGCTAAGCCCTGGTGGTGTAGTGGTTGTGTGCGGGACTGTGGCCCATTGAGATGGAGGTTCAATTCCAGCAGGGGCTCCACAGGAGCAAAGGTTGGGCCTCCTACTCCCACTACCAGAGGGCAGTGATGCCCAAAAACCAAACAACAACAAAAAAGGATTTATTTTGTCACCATGTCTATGGGTTAGAAATCTGGGTTGTCATTATATAACTGCAAAACACAGAAAATCATGGCTCAGCCAAATTGACACAGGTACAGCCAAACTGACACAGGTATCATACCCAGCGATATCCTCATCTCATGTTCATTACTGTCATAAATACATTGCAATTTGCAAAAGAGTCAGAAAGTGGGATTTTTACTATTGTCTTAATATAAAGTAACCAGATTTTAAGCAGGACACCATTGACCGGGGGTTTGGGGATGGTGGTTCTTGATTAAAAATGTGGTCTATATAGAGCAACAAGAATTTTCATAGAATGCAAAAATAGTATGTAGTATATTTATTTTAATTTTAGGACACCGCGGGATGTTATTAAATTGTTAAAAAAAGCGGGAGGTCTGGTCACCTTACTTAATGTGAAATGCCTGATAACAAAATAATTAGTAAGGTAAATTTCCTCCTGTGTTCAATGTAATACACTGAAAGGAAGTTTTTATAGGCGATAGCTTTATTACAAAGGAAAACTTGAATAATAGACTATGCAAAAACATAGACACTTTTGATAAAGAGAAGATGTGATTACAAGTCTTGATCACTCTACTCTGTAGAGTGAGCTTAAGCTTCTATCCAAACTGGCCAAACACTTCGTATTGGGCTGGGCTGGCATTCATAAATGTATAAGAAAAAAATTCATATCAAGGAATAGCCTTATATCAAGAAGACACCCCACCCAATCCAATCAAGCCCATGGGTCTTATTCTTGTCAGAGCCTTTTTCAGATTCTTGTAGCAGCAAGTCAATGACCCAGAAAGGTGAGGCAAGATGCATGAAGATCACCAGTCAATGGGTGCAGTGTTGCTTGTATCCAAGGTGAGAGAAAACATGGCAGGGTGCTGTCAGCTCTCAGGATAGCCCCTGGACATCATCACAGAGTCCCAGTAAGGAGGAAGGAGAAGGGGCCCCACCTTTGCCTAATTTAATCAAACAAGGAATTTGTGGTGCTCACAAAACAGGGAAAAGCTAAACTCACAGGCATGGGCTTGGAAAGAACAAGAGCCAAGGCAATTCTGGAGATTTAAGATTAACAAGTTAGTTTTCCCAGACAGATTTTTATAGTTAATGGATCCTACAGATTATAGTGATGGTGGTGGTGGTGTGAAATGGGTGGAGAGATGGGGCAGTGATTCTGATTGCCTTTTTGAGTTGCCACTTAGAGTAATTTGCTTGATGGTTCCACCAAGATTGCATAGAATAAAGTAAGCTTTGCTTTGCAAATGGGAGCAAGAGTTGTTACGTATAAACGGTGTCCCTGGCTGGGACAAGTAGCTCATATTCTTAGATGCTCATGGAAATATTAAATGTTCAAGTTCAACCGGAGGCATCAAAGAGAAAGACCTAATCTATTTGAGAAATCAGCCTTTGAAAATCACAGGGAGCACAACACTAGAATGACACACCTAAAATAGCCAAGAATGGGAAAGAACCGTGAACAGCTAGTTTGTTTTTTTTTTAATTGATTATCAAAATGATAGAGGAAGAGATGCTTCAAAGGCAAATGTCTTCTGAAATGAATAAGCAAACTTTGGTACATACACCCAATGCAGCATTGACATAATGATGACTCTGCAAAATATAGCATAACATGGAAGTTATGTTGAGTGAAATTAGTCAATACCAGAAGGACAAATATGATAGGAGACCACTATTACAAAATTAGAGGAAAGTTTCACACTCAAACATTATTTGATGGTTGTACTAACCATTATTTGATGGTTGGAGATTGAAGTAACTAACAGGTAGACATGTATAAACTTGAGTGAAGTGAAAGGCAATATACAATAAAAAGAAGGAGGTTGGTAATAAAGAAATGATTGAAGCAAAGGGATCCTGGAAAGAATGCAAGAGTTAAATGCAACTGAGATAAATAATATTAGATGCATAATCCTGCAATAATAATGATCTAAAAGTATATTTATACAGGCTAAATGATTGTGGGAGAAAGAATGGGTATATACCCACAAATATATAAATTTGATAGAAGATGTGTGTGTACGGATATTTACCTTTGCTGAAAATATATCCACAAATGTGGTGCAACATCTCAAACAAACAAACAAACAAACCCCTCATGGCGTTACAGCAATCCTATAGGACAAAGTAGAACTGCACCTACGGGATTCTGAAGCTGTAAATTTCCACAGGAGCAGAAAGGCTCAACTTTCTGAGGCAGAACCACGGGGGTGTTTGAATTGCTGTTCCACTCTGTGGTGGAATATCCAGGGGCCCCACGATATGAAGACTTCTTAGAAATGGCAGGACACCTTGGAGGAATGAGTTACAGGACCTGAGGGCTCAGGACCATGGAACACTGAGGCCAAATGACATAACATAGCCCACAGTCAATATTCTGCATCCTACATTAATGAGTTGCAATGGAAGTCTTAAAAGTTTGTGAGCAGCTCTCTAAAGTGCAACTCTTGGACTTTTCTTGTCTAGACAGAAGAAGAGTGCTGAAAGTTGAAGACATATGAAAACATTTAGTCCAATGAACTAATGAACCACCAAAACATATCTTCATGACTCTGAGACTACAAAAACTACATGATGCTTGGATCCACTACCAACTGTTCTGAAAGAGATTACATTAGAAAATACTACCATACCAGGAGGGGAAGGGGAAGATTGGGGGCGGGGAGAGAGGAATCGATCATAATGACCTACCTATAGCCCCATCACAGGGGGATGGACAACAGACAAGAGAGTAAAAAGAGACATTGGACAGTGCAAGACATGAAAAAACTAATAATAATTAATAAATTACAAAGGGCTCATGAGGGAGGGAGGGAGGAAGGGAGAGAGACTAGACTTGCTATCAGAAAGAGAGTGGTGGAATCCTTCTAATTATGTCCCTTAGTCTGGAACAAAGTCACACTTGTGGATCAATTTTCAGCCCTCTAGTAGATAGCTATATCAAGAAGAAAATGACAATGGTGAGTTCTACACACAGGATCATCAATCACTTGAGAAGAGCATTTTCCAAAAACAAAATTCAGAAAGGTCGGGAAGGAAGAAGTCATGAAAACAAGACTTTCCACCCACTGGACAGTGATCTTCCTGCTTTCAGCATCATTACATGTGCTGTGTAAGCCTGTAGAAGAATTTATGAACTAGTATCAGACAAATGGGCTACTATCAGACTTATGGGCTAATATTGAATGTATGTACTTGATCTGGACAGGACAGAATATTTTCTTAATGAACAATCACTTTTGTATTCAAAACTCTCTTACACACATTCATGTCCTGGATTTGTTTCTCTTGCCAACCCTTACCAATGCACATAATAAAAGTTTGTTTTTTGTTTCTATTTTTGTTTTTTTTAAAGTTGTCCTAAGAATTACCCTAGGGCTGAGCCCCGGTGGCGTAGTGGTTGTGTGCGGGACTGCGGCCCATTGGGTTGGAGGTTCAATTCCAGCTCCCAGGGGCAAAGGCTGGGCCTCCCACTCCCACCACCAGAGGGCAGTGATGCCTAAAAAAAAAAAAAAAAAAAAAAGGAAAAAAAAAAAAAAAGAATTACCCTAAACTTAAAGATGTGGAGGAAGGTCAAATATATCAAATATATCTGTTAATATGACTAAGATGTCATTAGGTGTCATCTCTGAGATTGGATTTTTGCTCTAGCTAATGTCTTCCCATCCTCCCTTTCTCGGCCAACACCTCACTATTTTAGCTAGCATAATATTACAGATGAAACATACAGCCCAGAAGATTCCTAGGCTTGTTTTATGCTCATAAAACCATTGGAACTTTTCTGGGAGGGGAAATGTTCTTCTCAAAAACAGCCAGCACCACCGTCTATGACCTGCCTTAATTCATTTCTGCTTTGTCCTTTTGCTCTTTCACTTTCTTGGCTGCTTTCCTGCAGACTTTATTCCCACAGGAAGCAAAGGCGCAAGAAGAGAAGAAGGGGCCAGGTGGAGCGGTGGGAAACACCAAGAGAAGCACGCAGCAGAGGGCCCAGCTCCGCCTCTGAGCACGTCCCGCGAGGAGAAGCGAGTCAGTCATCTTTTCTCCTTATGCTCCAGCTGTCTTCCGTTTCTAAAATTAACTCTTCCAAATAACCTGGCTTTAGGCTCTGGCACAAACCCAAACACCGAAGGCTAGTTAGACAAGAGAGTAAAGTGTAATTTTGAACGTCAAGTTAGAGATCCGAGGGTATTTCAGGAGTCGGGAGTTGTAAGGTGGTGAGCAACCACTCAAGCTAATTTCTTACCTACCTACAAGGAGTAGCTGAGTCTACTTTGAATATGTGCTGATCTCATGACCCCAAAGGAAAATACTATGATGTTATTGAACAACGTAATATACACAGTTCACAGGATACTAAAATTTCTGGTTAATGGTTAATGTAAATATTGGTAATTCTGCTTTAAAAATACTGAAATAGTTACTTTAACATATGAAAGTTTAGTCAAAAAGATGCAGGTGTACCAGTGTTGGTGCAGCTTCAACTAAGGTTTTGATTACTAGTATTAAGTGAGAAATTGCATACCTAATCCAGTGATTAACACACATAAGCTTGTTCATCTTTTATGAAATGAAGTAAACATTTAGTCATCATTTTTCATATACTTATTCACTAAACACTTACAAAACATGTATTGTTGTTTGTTATGAGTTACCAGTGGGTCTGTTGTGACACGCAGTGATCTCTGTACGAGCAGAACTGCTCCAAAGGGTTTTCAAGATTTTGACCTTTCAGAAGAACTCTATTCCCCAGGAAGATCTGAATGGTTCAAGTCACCAGCATTTTAGCTAGTGTCAGCAGGAGCCAAACATTCCCTATCTTCAAATTCATTTGGGTTACCTATCACATTGCATTCATTTACAGAGGAAACAGAAAAGTGTGAAAAAGAGCACAAAGAGCATTAGAAGACGATGTGGCTTGAGGGTTATCATTACTGATGTCAGAGAGATCTTGTCTGAAATTAGAAAATACTAGTAAGATGCTTAGTTGTGTCTTATTGATTTTGCCAAGGGATTCAACTATGTGTATCAGATCAAACTATGAATAAGATTGAGAAGAATGGTAATTCCCTAGCACTTCATTGTACTCAGAAGTAATCTGTACATGGATCAAGAAGCAGTCATTTGAACAGAACAAGAAAATTCTGTGTGGTTTAAAAGCAGGAAAAGGTATGGATTAGGGTTGTATATGTTTACTATACTTACTCAATTTGCATGCTGAGTAAATAAACCAAGAAGTTGGCAGAAGAAGGCTTATTAAGGACCCTCTCTATGTAGATGACACAACCTTGCTTGCTGGAAGCAAGGGTGTGTGTGTGTGTGTGTGTGTGTGTGTGTGTGTGTGTGAAGTACTTGTTGGAGAAGATCAAGGACTACAGTCTTCAGTATCGATTTACAACCCCATCAAAAGAAGACCAAAATCTTCACAGCTGGACCAACAGACATGATACTAAAAAAAAAGAAAGGATTTAATCTTGCTTGAATTCATAATCA
The DNA here is from genome assembly GCA_004026705.1 of Nesogale talazaci. Taxonomy (NCBI): domain Eukaryota; kingdom Metazoa; phylum Chordata; class Mammalia; order Afrosoricida; family Tenrecidae; genus Nesogale; species Nesogale talazaci. The sequence goes on from PVJH01002792.1 coordinate 58,919, forward strand.
ATGTTCATGGATGCAGCTGTCAAGAAATCAAACAATGCATTGCATTAGGAACATCTGATGCAGAAGACCTCTTTAAAGTGTTGAAGAGCAACAACGTAACTTTCAGCACTGCGGTGGCTCTGAACTACACCACAGTACTTCCAACCACCTCATATGCATGTAAGAGTGGAACAATGAATAAGAAAGGATAAGGAGGAGTTTATGCATTTGAATTGCAGTGTTGTTAAAGAATATTAAAAGTATTCTCTTTTATAAATTGCCAATAGAATAAAAAAATGTGTGTTGGAACAAATATGTTCTAGAAGTGAGGAATGCAAGGCTTCTTCTTATGTACTTCAGACACCTTGTCAGGAGAGATCAGCCCCTAGAAGGTCAGTGAAAAAGAGCAAAACTCTTAACAGAATTGTCTGACACAGTGCCTGAAACAGTGGGCTCAAGTGATAAAATGGTAAGGATGGTGTAGATGAGTCAGTGCTTCCTTTCATTGTACCCTGAGTGGCTGTGAATTGGGACTCAAGGGATGGCACCTAAAACCCCAAACACCATCCATCACCTCCTAATGTCTTTCTACACAAAATGTGGTTCTTGGCCCAACTGCACAGGCATCACTTGGGAGCTTGATAGAGATACAGAACTTCAAGTCTTGTCTTGGACCTGCTGAATCAGAATCTGCCTTTTGACAAGCTCTCATAGTGGTTTGTATACAAATTGAAGCTTAAGAAGCATCAGTGTAATGAATCAAGAGTAGGCTTCATATCTTACACCTAAACCCAGCTCCTAAGTTTTATTTAAGTCCTCCTTGGGATGACAACAAAAACTCCAAAACACAGAAGACTGTTTCTTGCTTCTAACTTTCTCCTGTGCTATTTTTTTTATCTGGGATTTGCTTCTTCTCTCTTGACTTGTTAATGTCTACATTTTATTTATGACATGCATGTACTAATTTATTCACTCTCTATGGATATACATATATGTGCCCATTTTGTATCTACTGTGTGCTGTTGCTAGATATCAGTTTGTTGTATTGTGATGGTTTGTGTATTGCTATGATGTTGGAAGTTACATCAGTGGTATTTCAAAAACCAGTAGAATTATCCATGGTGAACGACTTCAGCAAAGCCTCCAAAGTAAGATCATTAGGAAGATAGGCCTAGGGATGCACTTCTGAAAATTAACCAAAATAAATCTTACAGATCACAAGAATATTGTGATGGAGGATGAGCCCATAGGTTGGAAGGTGCCACCCAGTAGTAGCCTTAGTAATAAGCCTGCACAGAGCAATAGTCATGAAGATGGTGCAGATCAAGTGATATTTCCTTCTGTTATACATAAGGGCACCATGAGTCTGAGTTCACTGGAAGGCAACTGACAGCTACACTACTTGCAAACCACTGTGTTCAGGAATGTTCTCTACGAAAGCTCACTATGATTAAGGGATTTTCCTCTCTGCACGCTAGTATATCATTCAGGACACTATCACTATCACATTATTTTGACATTTGCTGTGACTTTGACTGTGGCTGCCATATTTTTTTTCATTTCCTCTGGACATAATGTAATGTCTGGTATACAGTAGGTACTTACTCAACCTTTTTTTTTGGATTGAATTGCTGTACTCACAGTAACTAGTAATAGGTGATCTCTAGTGTTATTTGTGACCTAAAGTGAGAGCCCTCTTCCACATATACCACACCCAAATACTCTCACATCTGCCTTCCTCCAGAAGATGTCTCTCTCTAATTTAAACAAGACCTGGTCAACAGTTGCTGTTTAGTTTATTTTGACTCAAGTTGCCCTCATGCTGTCTGAGTAGAACTGTGCTCTAGATGGCATTCAGTGGTTGATTTTTCAGAAGATCTATACACCTTTCTTCTGAAGCACCTGACACACATGCTGAACATACTTTACAAGCAAGTGTGACATAGACATATCATCAGTGAAAAAATGAGGACAAACTTAGCAGCCCTGATATAAGGCATAAGTAGACTACGAGATATAATGAATAGCACACACTACAGAAGATAAAATAGAGGATGGTGGAATCTTAATGTTTAATATTTCTGTACATCAAAAGACTTTATTAAAGAGTCAAAAATGAACCTACAGAAAAAAGCCCACTGGGAAAATTTTCTGGCATTGATACACCAGATATAGAGATAATCTTAAAACTCTATAGAAAACTGCAATATTTCAATAAGACAAACATGAATAATCCCATTTCAAAATGGGCAGAAGACAGGAATAGACAATCCACTAAAGAAGGCATCCAGGTGGCCATCAATCATATGAAGAAATGTTCATGATCATGAGTGATAATAGTGATAAAAGAAATGCAAATTTAAACAACCATGACGTAGTGCTTCACACTAACACTGATAGCAAAAATTAAATATTTTTAAAATCACAACAAAAACAGAAAATAACAAATGCTGACAATTATATGGAGATATTGGAACCCTCAAACACTACTGTGCAGATAGGATGGTAGAATGGACAAGCACTGTGTTCGTCTGTAACAAATTCATAGACACTCATAGGTGTATCAGAAAGAGCTTTTTTAAAAATAACATTCTATTGGGGGCTCATACATAATTTTTCACAATACATAAATAAACATACTGTCTGTGTCAAACACCCTCACATGTCCACTTCTATTATCGTTCTCCAATCGTCTGCCTTTTCCCTTGAGCCCCTAGTAGAGGCTTTTCCATCCTTTCCCCTCTTCCCCTGCTCTCTCCTCCCTACCAACCCTCAATACTTTATACATTGTTATTGCTCTGTCATATCTTGCACTGCCCAACCTCTCCCCCAACCTACTCCTTTGATGCCCATCCTTCAAATAGAAGCTTATGTGTATATCCTTGCAGTTGGTTCTGTCTCTCTAGCCCACCTTCTCTCTACCCTTCCAGCATCTCCAATCTAACCATTGGCCTGAAGGGGCTCATCCATCTTGGTTTCCCCATATCTCCAGCTCCCCTCTATACTAGTGTACCTTCTCCAGTCCATCTGGATTTGTAAGGTAGAGTTGGGACCATGATGGTTGGGGGGAGGAAGCCTTCAGGAACTAGAGGAAGCTTGTATGCATCATCACAGCCCGGTTGCTCCTTGACTGGTCTGTCTCCTCCCCGTGACTCCCTTTTAAAGAGCATTATATCAAAGAACAATTGTATATTAAGAAAATATCACAGCGAAATCTAGATCAAATCCATGAGTTCAATATTAGTCCATAAGTCTAATACCAGTGCGCACATTCCTCTTCAGACTCATACATCACATGCAATGATGCTGAATGCAGGAAGGTCACAAGCCAATGGGTGGAAAGTCTTATGGATCCTGTGGCAGTGAAAACATATCAGCACTGGTGTGGGTGTCCACATTGCTCCTCCAGCTCCAGGGCTCCGGCTCCATCAGTATAACTCCATGTGGCTTGTCAATAAGAATGTCTCACAGGGAGAATGTGTCCCACCTCCAGGGAGGAAGACTGGAGTTCCTAGAATCCTCAGGAGAAAGCCATGCCCACTCAGAGACCTCAATGGCTATGATCTGATTGACAGATTAAACTCCACTCTTTTTCTCAAGTTGACAATAGATTATGCAACTGTTACAACCACCATGGAAAACAATATGGGGCTTTCTTAAGTGAACATAGACAGAAATGCCATATGTTCCAGCAATTCTTCTACTTAATATATATCTAAAGAATAATGAACAAAACACAAACAGGCATATGCACACTGATGTCCATCACAGTGCTACCCACAATAGGAAAAAAATAGATGAATTAACTTTGGTCCATACACTCAATGGAGTACTATGCATCCCTAAAGAAAATAATGACACTGTCAAACACCTTATAACAGGGACAGATTTGGAAGACATTATGCTAAGGAAAGTAAGGACAAGCAGTGCATGAAACTATTATTATACATTTTTAAAAATCAAGAGAAATAGTTTTCACACCCAAAGAAGCAGACCTTGAAAGTTATGTAGAGGTTGAGAGTTGGGAGATGGAGAGAGAGGGACAGGAAAGCAAACAAACAAATAAATAAGAAACGGACACACAGAGATACACATTTAACACCCACCTACAAAAAGACTCCAGATAATATTCAGTCTTATAAGAGTTTTTAAAAGGAACACACACAAAATGTATACATGTATACACAAAGTACGCAAGCACATTCTGTTTCCCCTTGGGGGTGGTGGGAGTAGAGTGACACCGGACTAAGTTCAGAAACCAGAGAAGGTGATCACAGCAAGAGGTACTACCTGGTGTGTCTGCTGTCTCCCATCAGTAATGACTTTATCAGCAATCTGAGTGTGTTCGTTACACAATTTCTTGTCAACGGTCAACCCGATAAAAGAATGAAGGGGTTGAGTCTAGCCTGTCAATCAGATCACAACCTCTCTTCCTACCTGGAGGCAGGACACACTCCCTCTGTATGTTTCATCTTCCTGTTGATAAGCCACATAAAGCCATGCTGATGGCAGCCAGAGCCTTGGAGATGGGTTCACCAGCCATTGAATTCACAGGGGTTTCAACCTACTAGCCTGTGATCTTCCTGCCTTTGGAATCATTGCATGTGCTGTGGGATTTTGAAGAGGAATTTATGGACTGGGGTCAGACATATGGCCTAATATCAGATTTACAGACTTGATCTGGACTGGTCTGGAATGTTTTCTCAATATATGATATCTCTTTGATATAAAGTTTTTACACCTATATGAGGGTTTCTAGATTTGTTTTTCTAGTCAATTGGCCAAACACACTAAGTTTTCAGCAATCTTAGCGTTTACTCCTGGCTTCCAGGGCCCAAGGAGAGCTTTGCCTGTGTGGGCAGTTCCGTAGTGTGACTCATTCAGGAGATGCCAGCTTTGTGGAGGATCACAAAAGATCATTAAAACAGGGACTTCTCTGCGAAGAGCAAGGATGATGAAGAAACATTTTGTTTTAGCAGTATAAATAAATAAATTCCACAAAAATAAATAATAATGTGAGAAGTAGAAAATTCTAGTTTTGAAGTATTAAGAATATGGACATTAGAGATGTGTGTTTTTGAGGCAAGCAACTTATTCTTAATACTATGGTGTTTGCAAGTGTAAAATGGGGATATAGAACCTACCTCATGAGGGTCAATCAACTTTATACTTATACTTAAAGTCATGTCTAGTGCATTATTAATACTATATTATTTAACAAATTGAAATTTTTATTGCTTGAACATAAAACTCAATACATCATTTTCTTTTGACAGTGTGAGCTTTCACACTTTAATGCTTTTCCCTTTTTCACAGTGTGCCCCTGGTTTTGCAATCGTAGCATGTATAGCTTTAAGTTCTTGAAAGGAGCCTTTAAAAATGAGCAGAAACAGCTGCTTTGCTTTTGAGAAGATTTTCCAAGAGCACACAGTGAAATTGAATGTCTTGGTGTTGTAAGCCCTGGAAAACAGTGCCTTTTGTGTCATCATTGCTACAAAGCGTGGCTCTTTGGTGGACGTTTCATTTTGGTTGCCTACAGACCAGCTTCAACAAAGAAAGGAAACAAGCAAGCAAACAACAACGACAAAACCCCATTAATACAGAGATGGATAAATTCTAATTAGGCTTTGTGAGATGATTGCCCAGTACTGTCATCTCTTCATGAAAAACAATAAAGACATCATTGACATCTGCAATGGTATTTTGTCTCACTAAGTATTCTGATGTTTTGAATAATATTTTGTAGCGCATGATGCCTGATTATCATTGTTAGTACCGTTGAGTCACATCTGACTCACAGAGAGCCCTATGTACAACAGAAAGTAGCATAACTGGTCCGGTGCCTCTTTGCCATTGTTCTTATGCTTGAGCCCATCGAGGTAGCCATTGTGTCAATTCACCTTGTCGAAGGTCTTTCTTTTTTTCTGCCCCTCTGCTTTACCAAGCATGATGTCCTTCTCCAGGGACTGCTCTCTCCTGACAACATGTCCAAGGATGTGAGATGCATGATTATTAGAGAGTGGGTAAAAAGGAGAGGAGAGAAACACAATATCTGAGTTTTTCTTAGGTGTTTTTTTACATATCACATCTCTTTTAATCACCACAACAGTTTTGTAAAGATTTGCCCCCATTTTACAAGAGATCACTGAGGTTCAAGAGGTGAAATAATTTGAAAACATTCATACAGCTTATAAATCCCTAAACTAAAATTTGACTTTATATATATTTTCCTGACTCTAGATACTTTTGCCTCATCCAAAGATTTGTGTGGGTTGTTTTTAATGAGGAAAAATATTTATATTTGAATTTCTTCCACATAGTTGCTAAGAACCAAATACAGTCTAATGCTTTTTAAGTTCATTTGCAAGTGAATTTCAGAGAGTTCATGGAAAAATGGAGTGAGAAGTTAATGGTGTTTTCCTGTAAATATTTTGAAGGTCTCATGTATACATTGCTTTTTATTTCTCATAAAAAACTAAGATACTTCTCCCTCAATGTTGTCCCAAATTTGATAGCCATTATGGGAAACTATTTGATGATGATAATCATCATCTTCATTGTGACAATGGATTAGATAACAAGAATCAACCAATGACCTTTGTCTAGAAGCCTCAATTTCCACAAGTTACTGCAAGACAACTCAACTACTGGAAACAAGTCATCACTGGGTGACAACATTCAAAGAGGCAATGAGGATTAAGACCATTTACAAATGGAGAGCACGGCTTTATTATACTTCCATTTGAAAAAAAACCTGGAAGAAAGTATTCTTGGATAAAGAAGTAATGGATCCTCTATCACCTCCCTCAACTAGTCGTCTAATATAGGTAGAGATAACAAGCAAAAGAGAGAGTGCACAGTATAAAAGTAACTGAGAAGAACTTGTTTAATTGGGCACATACACTTTGTAATATGTGTTTCTTATTACTACAATTTCCTAGGTCAAGTAAAGCACTTTTCATCTCCTGAGTAGCCATCTAAGGAAAAACAATTGATCTCTCTCTGATCAGAAAAAAAGATTTATGAAGCAATTAGCCCAATAGACTAATGGGCCATGTGAATATCTATCCTCACTACCTTGACAATAGAGGAACTAGATGGTGCCCAGATACCAGTAACGACTGCTCAGAAAAAGATTGAAGAAGATCTGGCTTGCTGATCAGAGACTGGTGGAACTCTTCAAGGCTATGGCCCTTAGTCAACCTTTGGGTCTGGAACTGAATGCACGCTGATAGCTAATTTTCAGTGCCCCCCCCAATAGATCTATAAAGAGCCCTAGTGTGTAGTGGTTGCATGTCCTCTACTAACTAACCATAAGGTCAGTACATCAATATTGCCACCTAAGCATCAAGAAAAAGAGTTTTCTGCTTCTATAGGGGTATGGTCTGTGAAACTTACAGGGGCAGTTCTAACCTGTCTCATAGGGTCATTATGAGTCAGAATTGAATCAATGGTGGTAGATTATATATTTTCATGTCAACTTGAAGAAATATAAACATGTAGGGGTGTAGTTCAAGCTGTCAATGAGGCCACAGCCTGATGGGTCCTGGGAACCTCTCACCCCTCTCCACCTTCATCGTCCTGCTGGCTGACCTTGTTTGATGCCATGTTTACACCAGCAATGGATCCACACAATCCTGCACCCACCATCTAGTGGTCTTCTGGCACTTTGCATCATTGCATATGATGCAGTCTGAAGAGGGACTTATGAACTAGTACTGGACTCATGGACATTAGTTGTACTGGCATTTTTTTTTGAGGGGGGGATGTTTCCTTAATCTACAATTACTTCTTGCTATAAACCTCTTGCCTGACCACCACAGGGCAGTGATGTCCTCTCCCCCCCCCCCCCAAAAAAAAAAAACCCTCTAGCCTACACATATATGAGTGTCTGAATTTGTTTCCCTAGTCAGCCTGGCCTAGACCATTGATATGTGCACCCCTTAGAATAATTGACCAGTTGGAATCAAAGGGGTAGCATTTACTCAATGCTGGTAGGAAGAATGGACCAGGAAACAAAGGGAAGAGGTGGCATGGCTGATGTTACATTGATGTTACCTTGACAGGCTTGCAATGAATGAGACAAAACAGAGTGCGTAACACTAATGACCTGCTCCTCAAGTCTTCACCCAATTCAGTTAAAATGTGGTTCTAAATGAGACATAACTTTATAGAAGGAAGGGAAATATTTCCTTTCTCCTCCTGACATCAAGATGCAGAGCACTTCCCTTCAGCATTTGTCTGCTTGCTGTTTTTAATATAGCATTGTATCTGTGAGGGTGAGAGAGAGCGGATCCTGGACCAGCACTAAAGAGCAGTGGTTCTCCCCCCTTCCTAATGCCTTGACCCTGTAATACAGGTCCTCATATTGCGGTGCCCCCCCCCCCCCAAAGAATCCTTTGCCATAGAATCCTTAGGGCAAAGGCCACAGATTTTTCTTACAGGAGCTGCTCTAGCTCCTCCCTGATGGGATCAGACAGTGTCTCATGTGATGTGTTGCTGATAAGAGAAGAAACTTAGAAGAAGAAACTCAGAAACTCTTGGGTTCAGCCTGGTCCTTCCATCCACTAGTTCTGTGATTTGAGCAAATTATCAGGAAGAATGGAATGAGTGAATGTATTTGAACGTGTTTTTTCAACTGGAAAAAAATTGCAGAATGAAAAGTTATAGACAGATTGTGATGTAAAATAGTATGTTTCACCGGACTGCTTTCTTCTCTGGGTCACTGTCTCCTTTCCCACCAGCTGTTATTGTGTTGCTGACTACATCTAGGAAACATCTACGAAAGCATGAAGAATTTCATTTCTTTCCTGCCTTGTGCCTCCCTTAATAAGTCCTGTGTGGGTTGCATTTGAGTCGTTGTAATGAAGCTAGTTAAAGACAAGTGTCTCTGGAGTTTTAAAAAGAAAGAAAATGAGAAAGATGCTTGTTGACTCTGCAGGACAGAAAAAAAGTCAGAAAAAAAATTGCTATTGGTATCATTGTTCATGCTAACTTGCCTTCTTTCTGTGCCTGAATCCTCCCGATTTTTGTAACATCTATTACATGCTTTCTCCTTTCTTCTCAATCACTTTGGGTGCCTCTCGGTGTCATTCTGGGGGGCTAGAGCAACAAATTCATGGACATACATAAGTGTATAGGAAAGAGCTTCATATAGAAGAGCAATTGAATATTGAGAAAAATCCCAGCCTCGGCCAGGTCAAGTCCAAAAGTCCAATATTAGCCAATATGTCTGATACCAATCTATAAAGTCCTCTTCAGACTCATGAAGCATACGCAATGACCCCGAATGCAGGATGATCACAGGTGAGTGGACGTGAAGTCTTGTGGATCCAGTGGCATTGTCAGCATCTCAGCACTGGCAGGGGTCTCCATGTGACTGCTCCAGTGTCAGCTGCAATGTCTCCCAGGAAATGAACTTCTACCCTGAGTCCAGCGAGCTATTAAGCTGCTGCCTGATTGACTGGCTAAACTCCACCTGTTCACTCTTGAGCCTCAAATTGACACCAGTTTACAGAACTACCATACTCATCTTACTTGCTCTTAGCTGGTGCCTATCTGGCATACTGCTCATTGACAACAACCACAACAACAAAAAAGTCACCAGATGACCTACTCCTCTTATCTTGCAAATTTCAAACCTACAAACAATTCTACATCCATCTTTCTCTTCTTTCCTTGAAGTTACAAAAAGGTATATTTTCTCCAGGTCTACACGGGGGATCCTATTCTTTACCACCTCCCCAAATACTTCATTCCTTCCACGATGCCATACCTCACCTGTGTTTTCCTTCTCCACTCTCCTTCATAGCACCCATTTATAGCACCTTCCATCTCCATGCAGAATAAAAAGTAAGCATGTTCTTTTGATAGCATGAGCCCTTGCAGCTGCAGCATGAGCTTTCATCTTCTTCAGCCCAGCTTCCTGAGCGGCTTGTGTTCCCTCCCTGTCACTGACTGTGTGCCACCCACGCAGCCCTGCAATTCTGCTTCTGCCCTCTATACCCACTAACTCTTCTCTCGCTCAGGGCACTGATACTTTTTGCTGCTAAGTTCCTTGCAATATTATAAGCCTTTGTTGTGATCCTGAGAAACTTCTGGCATAATAACTAAATTCTAGAACAATATATCCTGGTGGACTCCATTTAACATGCATAAAAACTAAGTCAACTTCTGCTTTTTCCATATTCCTGAGGGCAACCTGAGTGGGCCCATTCCCTGAACAAACCTGTCATATAATCCTAAAAATGTTTTTCAAGAACTCTCTGATCCGGTGGACTTATTCAGGCTCGGGACTCAGCCACTGTAGGCACCAGTCATGTTGACTGATTATGATTTCAAAGACACTTCATGCCCTTGTCCACTTCTATGCTTCAGTCTTTAACTAAGCACACTATTCCCTAACCCACCCCATACTATTGCTTATTCCTACTCACTTCTTCAGTTCCATTTTCAATATTACACCACCCTGGAGCAATTCCTCTATGCACACTGAACTGCCCCTTACATGCTACGTAACCCATAAATCTAAATAACCAAAGTAGAACGCAACCAGTAATTCCAAACTAAGTGTTCTTGATATTTCTTCTTCCTTCCCCACAACCTAGCCTCCTCTGGTAGAGTAGTTTGATTTCCTCCATGCTTCCATCTGACATTCACTTCAAACATCTATTTACTTTTGTTCACTAGATCATGATCTTAGAGAATGGTGCTAGAAATGTAAAATATTCAGTAAATTTATTGAAGTAGAATTTTCTGAAACATTTTTTGCAATGACTGTATAAAAATTGAAAAACAAAATTCATTGGTATGGAGTGAATTCCAGTACATAAGCAACCATAAAGTATAGAGGAGACTTGCCCTATAGAGGTTTCAAGCTTATAAACCTCTATGGAAGCCGACTGCCATCTCCTACTCCTATGGTATAGCTAATGGGTTAGAATTTTTTATTACCAGTCAAACACTTAACCACTGGGCCACCAGGGATCCTTAATGGCTCTATAACATTCCATAATTCGCATCGTTATAATATACAATAATTTACTTAGATATTCTTCTACTTTTGGATCTTCAGAGTTTGTTTACTATTGATTAAGAACTTTGTGATTAAATTTTATTTCTGTGGTTTTAGATAATTTCTAAGGATTACTTCCATAGAGCTATTCAGGCATAGGATATAGTGTTTTTAAAGATTGACAAACATTGTTAAACTGCTTTCTACAATGATTACACAATTCAAATTCCATGCTATATGACTGATTTTAAAAATTACACATTAAATCTTTATATACCATGAATATGCATGTAAAATCATTTCAGTGAAACAGCTGTTTGATTTTAGGTTTTACTAAGAATATTGCTTGATTTGTGGAGGTCATGAGGAATTTGAATCTTGCAGGCCTTAAAGAGAAAAAAGGTTCTGTATACATCAAGTAATGCATTAGGTATACAGTTTTAAAACCCTAGATATAAGCCTTCAGGTTTCCCACCCCACCCCCCATTTTTGCTGATGCCTTCCTCAGCTACCTCCATGGGTAATAGGGACTGTTAACAATGGAGGTTAAAGATGGCAATGCAATGCATAGCTAAAACATAATTCTTGCTTTGATTATTGTAATTGGTACGAGCGTGACAGTGTTTCTTGGACCGATAGTAAGAGGCCAATATGTCTTTATTGGGTCATGAGTTATGATAGCCTTTGTCATAAGTCATGATAGCCTTTATCATGGACAATCCATTTAGGAGTTTGAGAGACAGAAAGTGTAGTGTTGATGTGGAGTGAAATGTTCAGGTCCTCCAGGTTCTAGTCTATTGATTTACTTCCCACGCCCATTAATTAGATATTTCTTGCAGTCAGTGCTTCAAGTGATCCAGTAGGTTTTGACCTCACAGGCATTTCTACCCTTGATGGAGGCTACAGACGAGATCTCCCAATGACTGACTGGAACGTCCCAGTAGCAGCATCTGTAGAGAGGGATCAACTTGACAGGTTTGCTAGTGCTCTTCTTTTCTTGGAGCAATTATTTAGATAGACCATCAATGGCACTTAGAGAGCAGACAGTGGAGGGAGTGGAGATGTGTGTTGGGAAAATGGTCAGTGGTCAGATTGGCCTCCTCTGTTCGTACGGAGGATGTAGATTCTCACTCCATGTCTGGCCAAAGAGGATTCCTATGAGGCAGAAGCCAGACATGCCTCCACTCTCCATCTTCCTTTATCCTATTTTGACACAAGCTGTGCTTTCTATGGCACTCTAGTCTCTAATTCCTTGCAATGGCTACACAGAATGCACAGAGATGGAAATTTTGTTGTGCTTTTGTTTTTTATATGTTAATGGGTTTAAAAATCAGAATCCCCAAACAAGGATACAATCCTTTTGTGGTACCCATGCCGGTAGCTATGACATTCTCTGACCCTCCACCGCTCAGATATCTGCTCTGGCAAATGCTACAAAGCTCTTTGAGTGCGGATAAATGGACAAGGACAGAAACTGTAAGCCAAGCTCCTGCGTAAAAGCACTCACCTATATATGTTCTGTGGGCTGGGAAGCTCACAGGTGCATTTCATGGCTGCAGCGCTGTAGTCTTTTTTTTTTCTCTCACATCACTGCCCTGGTGGGAGTAGGAAGCCCAGTCTTGCTCCTGGAGAGCTGCTGCTGGATTTGAACTGCCAACCCTGTGGGCCGCAGCCCCACACACAACCACTGCGCCCCCAGGACTCAGCTGCTATAGTCTTTTCTACTCCTGTTCCTCCTCCTCCTGCTGCTGCTTCTGCTGCCACTTCTGTTGTTGTTGTTGTTGTTGCTGCTGCTGCTGCTGCTGCCATGCCACACATGGGTTCTGTTGACTGTGGGACTCTGTATTCCTGCTTCTGAAATAACTTATCATGTATGTGGTGGAATGGCAAAACCGACCAATCCTTGAGTTCGAGGGCTCTAGCCCTCATTTGCCTGATCTCATGAACAGGTGAGTGTTACACTGACTGTGGCTGGAAGAACCACACTTAGCCACTTTACTTCATTTACTTGTGCTGCTAAGGAAGAATGTGCAGGACCTGAGTAATGGAAACTTGGAGAGGAAAATATTAAAAATCATTGGAGCATACTTAATTTCTATACTGGGCTAAATATTTTTTAAATCAATCCAATTCAAAGCAACTCTTGAGTGTCAACATTGGGCCAAGAATAAAAAGATAGTTTCAGAGCTCTCACAGTCAAAATAAATAGAATTCATTAGTTAGCCCAAAGTCAGGAATGACAACCACTCTTAAAAGACCAAGAAAGTGACATACTTGTCTAAAACAGATTCTTTGTGTAGTTATTTCCCATGTCAACAAATGAAGTGATGGGATGGAAGTGGTTCTATCATTGCAAAACCAAACCATCTATCATAAAGTTGATTCCAACACAGAATAACCTTCTATAGGATTTTTGAGACAACAGACATCTACAGTCATGGCGAGTGGGTTTCAAAGTCAACCTTCAGGCTCCTTTAGAAAAGATAAACTAAAATGCAACCTCAGTACTACTGACTCTATTCCAACTACAGTGACCCCAAAAGACAGTGAAACACTGTCATTATACATGGGTTTCTGAGGCTCTAATCTTTGTGAGAATAGAAGGCTCGCTGTTCTCCCATGGTTTAAAACTGCTGTCCCTGCAGTTAGCAATCTGTTGCATAATTCACTGCGCTACCAGAACTTCTTTTGCAAAAAGGGTCACTCAAACTCACCGCCGTCAAGTTGACTTTGACGCATAGTGACCTTATGGGACAGAGTAAAACTTCTTTTCAGGAATAGAAAATCTCATCTGTCTGCCATGGAAAGGCTGGTCATTTAAACTGCTCACCTTGCCGTTAGCAGCCCAACACTCAACTAACCATGCCAATGAGGACATAAAATATCACTAAATTCTTGGGAAGCATACACTGTCTGGTGTGACTAGAGTCCTTTGGGAAGTGTGGGCTGTTAATATGGTCAAGATATAAGACTTGAGAAGTGTCCCTGGACACATTTGTAAAGGACTTTGTGATGCACATGGAAACACACTCCAACCCACAGGAATTCGGCAGCCTATGAGTGTGGGGTAAGCTTCAGACCAGCAGTGGGCAGAGGCTGGAGGTCAGCGTTGCCATCAGACAGCTGGTATTGATTTATCTAATCTGTCTTGAGCCTCTTAGGGTCTCAAATTTGAAGTTTTATCAATTTTATAAAAGTATATCAAATGTAACAGTATCTGTTCCAGCATTTTGCTATAAAATTAATGAAATAATGCCTGGAAGTATCTAGTTCACTCACAGTAATCACTTCTGAGAGTGAGCAGGAGATAGAAAATAGACAAGAAGTAGAATAAACCAAACATAGTGAGCATAAAGAGAAAGGAACAAATGTTCACAATTATGGTTTAGATGACTAGGGGAATGACAATCTTATTAAGATAAACAATTCAGAATGAATGGAAAATAAAGTTGCTTTCAATTTTTTGCCTAACATAAGCTTACATTTTACAAAGACTTCCTTTTGTGCCAGTAACCCCAGTGGCATTGTAAGTTAAGCATTGGGCCACTCACTGCAAGGTCCGTGGTTCAAACTCACATGGTACTCAAGAGAAAGATGAAACAGTTGGCTCCCATACAGATTTGCGGACAATGGAATCCTAAGAACAAGTTCTTCTCTGCCCTCTAGAATCCCTATGAGTTAGAATTGACTAGAGGGCAGTAGATATTATTTTGGCTTATAATACCAGGCACTTGTCTGAGTGCTTCATGTATAATAGCTCTTATACAACACACAGCAACCAAATGTAGTCTCACTCACTGCTGTCAAGTCAATTTTTGAAAGGTAGTAAGTATTATTATTATTCTTCCTGCTTCCCAGAGGAGTAAACTGAAACCAGAGAGGTTAATTAATTAGCCTCATATTTCTCAACAGGGGAATGGGCAGAGAGGTATCTTGAAAATTCTATGGCTGGAATTTCTGCTATTTACCTCTACTTCATCCTGACTTTTATGGGGGCTCCAGGAAATGCACAGTTATTGGAGATGAGCCTGGAATGCCCCAGAAAATTGTGGCAGCTTCAAATATGAGGGGGTTTCAAAAAACTGATGGAAAAATGAGTCCAAAGATTTAAAAAAATCCACAAACTTTTTGAAGCCCTGTGTTAGACCAGATAAGCTAGAGAAACAAATCCTGTGACATTCATATATGTGTTAGAAAAAGCTTATATCAAGAATTAATTGTAGGGCTGAGCCACGGCGGCGTAGTGGTTGTGCGCGGGACTGCGGCCCACTGGGATGGAGGTTCAATTCCCGCTCACAGGAGCAAAGGCTGGGCCTCCTACTCCCACCGCCAGGGCAGTGATGCCTTAAAAAAAAATTAAAAAAAAAAAAGAATTAATTGTATATCAAGAAAACATCCTAGCCTATCGCAACTCAAGTCCATAAGTCTGATACCATATGCCCCTCTTCAGACTCATGTAGCCACATGCAATGATGCAGAAGTCCAGACAACTACAGGTTGGTTGGTGGGTGTAAAGTCATATGGATCCATTGGCATTGGTAACATTGAAATGCTCTGGCAGCAATCAGGATTGGACAGTAAGAAAAACTGATGGCACTGAGAGGCTGGGAGGTTCCCAGGATCCTCTTTATGAGGCCCCCCTCCCCCACCAAGGAGGCCATCAATTTGTTTCCTGATTGAAAGGTTGCATATCATTTTTGTATATCTTCAAGTTGACATGAAATGATGCAACTGTGACAACTTCATAGATCTATACTTAAATATGATCAGCTCATCAGCTATAGCAAAACCGGGGAGTGACAAGGTGCATAGAATAGAAACATTTGAAAACTAGCAACCAGGACTGAAGGGAGGAACAAAAGGAGTGGATGACACAGAAACAATACGAGAGTTGGAATCAAGGCAGAAAATAGAAGACAATGGAAGTGCCGAGGAAACTAATCCAGGCAGAGTTCTGGGGCATAGGGTGCTGTCAATACGACCTTGTACTGGAGAGATAGAAAATGACAATATGTATATAATTCCCACGTCTCCAATTACTTTTCATCTGCAAATCAGAGAAAGAAAAGTTGAGGCAGAGAGAGTGATTAAGAGACAGAGTTCCTTATATTTAGCAAACCAGTGGATAATGATGTGGTGGTTTTTCCCAGGAAAGTTTGCAATCTAGTACGAGTGGATGGAACACAGAGTTTGGTGGGCTGAACAAGAGTGGACATTTGTGAGGAAAGTTGTGAACAGAATCAAGTTCAGGTGGCTGGAATTCTACTTAAATGAAGCACAGGATGCTTTCATTAATTCGCACTGAGAGAAGGGATCAAACTATAAACTATTGACAGGCTCCTCTTTGTCTTTATTTCTACCTTACTTAATGATCTAGCCTCAGACTTTAGGTTGCTATAGCGTACTCTGCCTCTAAGGGTAGAACCAGGATCCCTGGTGGCACAGTGACTCTAACACTTGTAGGGGATTTACGGCTTTGGAAACCTTATGGGGCAATTCGCCTCTGTTATAGGACTGCAAGCAACGAGCTGCAATCAATTCAACAACAGTAGACTTGTTTTTCTTTGTTGTTAATTGTTATTCTTTTAATTTTGGCATAATGATATGACAATCTAGATGAAGTTAGATCTAGTACCTTTCACATTTATTTATTGGATTAGTTGGTTAATTAATTAATTTATAAATCCAGTTCATGTATTTGTCCCAAAACAGAATGCTACAAAACAAGAAAATAGGAAAATAGAAAAAGGTTCTAACTCCAGGCCTGGGAATTCCATAAAAATTTATACTACACCATTACCTGGATTATCAAGAAACTCTTCTTAAAATTTCACTTTATCCATGACTTTTTCCAGTTTTTTTTTTTAAACTGGTCTTTAGGAAAAGGCCCTTAACAAGCAGCTTGCTGTCTGGGGAGTGGGCACCAGGCTGTTCCCACCGTGTGTGGAAGGAGGTACTCGTTCCTGCATGGAAACTCTCAGCCCAACCCTGGCCACCCGCTAACCGTCCCCCTCCCCCCAGGCCAATACCTCATGCAGCTAAGCTTCCAAATCAGCCTCCTTCTCTCCTTTGTGAGTCAAGTCCCACATCTCCAGCTACTTCTTTATATATAATATATATATTAGAATTTATGTCACCTGATTGTCCTGTTTTTGTTGGCTATTATGTTATATTTCCCAGTTTTCTCCTATTGGCTATTGTTGTAGGGACCAAACTGATGAACGTCATTCAACCTGCCTTTTTTTTTTAATTTTTTTTTTGGGGGGGGCATCACTGCCCTCAGGTGGTGGGAGTAGGAGGCCCAGCCTTTGCTCCGTGGAGCTGGAATTGAACCTTCATCCCAGTGGGCCACAGTCCCGCGCACAACCACTACGCCACCGGGGCTCAGCCCTTTAACCTGCCTTTCACCCCCCAACTCTTTACAAATACATTTTGTCTTGACTCCTAACCCCCAAATGCACTGAAGTTAAATCCAACTCAAAGAACCCCCTGGAACAAAGTAGAACAAAGTAGAGGATTTCCTAAATCATCATCTTTATGGAAGCTGACAGACACGCCTATTTCTCATGAAGTGCCTGTTGAGTTCCAGCTGCCAACATTGTGTTAGCAGCCAAATGTTTAATCACTGTATCACGGGGCTTCTTCAGCGGTCCTGACAAAGTTCAAAAGAATTACAAGTTCTATGTAGTCTTCATATTTTCAAATACTCTTGACATATGGATCGAGCTATACTAGTTGGCCAATCTGGGGTGCCTTTTTTTTTTTTTGCATCACTGCTTCTGGTGGTCATGGGCACTACCCAGTGCTGCTCCTGAGAGCCCCCGCTGAATTTGAACCGCCATGCTCACGGGCCACAGTTCCTCACTCATTGTACCTGCCTGACTATGAAGCTGATATAGCCATTTCTAAAACTCTAGAGGATAGAAGGTTGAACTGAGCACTGCCATTTGCTGTGCCTCAGGAACTGTGAGATTAGGAAGGCTTACACACACATATATCTCAGACCAAAGGTAGGTGTGAAAGAACTTACTACCAATTCACTTAAGATAAACAGGCACATCTTTTACTTCTTCTGACTTCTGCATCACCAATGAGACCCAATAGTTTGATTTCCATCAATGGTGAATGTATCGATAAGATGAACATAATAGCATAAACAACTAGCATAAACCCTGTTGAAGCAGACTTCATCAGAAAACCTGATAGAGATTTAACTAAAGCATAAGCTTGAAAAATATGCAATCAGAGAATATACAAATGTTCCTGAAAATTAAAATGTGCACACATATGCACACACATTGAGCAATGTAAGTGCAAACTGTATAATTAAATCTGAAAGGATGATGATAATGTGTCTGTTAACCATAATATGTGAACTATATAATAATTGCCTAAGCAGAAGAGACAAAATGCATATCCTTACACGAAATAAGTACTCCAAGTGCTTGCTGTTATATCCTGAATGGATAATTAGGCCGGGACTTCACTTTCAGATGTGTTTGTATATAGGGCTTTGATTTGAAATGAGTCATTTACAAAAAATATGAAGGGAATGGAAAGCTCTTGTCTTTCTTGGGGGTTGTCTTAGTGATCTGTGCTATCATAATATTAACATTACAGGTGGATGATTTTAACAAACAAAAAATTATCCTCTCACAGTTTAGGAGGCTGTGATGGGTAGGTTTGTTATGCCAACATGACCACAGAAGATTGGTGGGTCTGTTTTGACGACACAGCCAATGAACACACGGGATGAATTGAAGGGCAGAGATAGGAAGGGCTCAGCAAGTCTCACCCTCTTGCTTTCAGGTCGTCGGACCAGAGAGCTGCCTTGTTCATCCTGTGTCTCAACCTCCAAGCAACACTACCCATGGGACACCTAATCGTGGACTGTGGAGCTGTGAGTTGAGGATCCTTCAAGCCCTACTTTGCCACACTCCTGGGATATACATCTCTTGAGCTGAGGACTGTCGGACTCTGTCATCTGGATGACTGTTAGTGACCTCCTCTGCTGTTTGCTGCCTGTGACCAGATAGCCTGAATTGCTCTACAGAGGACTACTCAGCGGCCCTCAATACTTGAAGGATGGCCAGTCTTCTAGCTATCTCATGCAAATGAGTTGCACTGAGCAATTGGTACTGCTTTATACATAGTTAACTGCTTCTTTCTTATTTTATATCTTTCTATATATAAATATAAAAAAGAATTACTAGTGTCCTGATTTTATTTCTCTAAGAGAACCCTGCCTGACACAAGTGGTACCAGGCGTGCTTCTAGAGAAATAAATCATAAATATGGGTTTCTGTGATTGGTTCTCCAATCTGATTAGTCTTAAGAACACTGGTGATGCTAATTCTAGACCTACAGCCATGGGTAATTATGCCACTCCTACTAGTCCATGGTGTGAAATAGCAAGGCTAATACCTAAAGTAGGAGCACCAATGGATGGGGTGCTGGTTATAGGAGAGGCTCTGGGAGAACGTATGTTTGATATATTCCAGCAGTTTTGTCAAGATGCCAAGTATAAGGAAGCTGGTTGGCTGGTCCTCCTTACAATGGACTATGTGATTAAGGAGAGGGATTGCCTCAGGGCCTCAGAAGCATGCCTTAAGTGCCAACTCACAGACATGAAGGGTTCTGTCTGTGCTTCCAAGGAGAGCCTTCTTGCCTGTAGTAAAAGAGCCGATATTGCTGAGAACCAGGTACAAAGCGTCATTAAGCAAGTGGCTGAATTACAACGTCAGCTGAATGGCAGATCTAGAGCAGTGTCTGAAGCCAAAGTGAGGGCATTGATAGGAAAAAATTGGGACCCTGAAACATGGGATGGGAATATATGGGCTGATGATCCAGAAGAAGAGGATATTATGCCCCCATTAGAAACAAGTGAACCAACCCAGTCAATAGATTTATCCCTCCCAGCTGAAGATAGTAGTCTGCTTCAACAAAACAACCTGCACCTGAGCAGATCAACCAACCTACTCAAGGTGAAACGACAGCTGAAGATAGTAATCTACTATCAACAAAACAATCCACACCTGAGCAGATCAACCAACCTACTCAAGGTGAAACTCAAATACTTACAAGTAAAAGCCTGGGGAGTATCCCTGGGAATGGTTACTGAGGGTGTGGGATACTGGTGCAAGAAATGTAATGTTAGATCAGTCTGAGTTTCTGGATGTGGGACCCCTAAGCATGGACTCTTCTTTTAATGTCTCAGTGAGTGAGGCTGAGAGAGGATCCAATTTCTTATTTGGCTGGTTCACTGAGGCATGGGCTGCCAGATGGCCTAGATTAGACCAACTTGAGGTGCCTGACCTACCTTGGTACACTGTAGAAGAAGGCATCAAAAAGCTGAGGGAAATTGGTATGGTGGAATGGATCTATCAGGATACTCCCATAGACCCCAAAAGAGGGTGTCTTGAGGACATATTCTTTACCATAACCATAAGGAATAAGTTTGTGAGGTGGGTCCCAGTATCTTTGAAGACTCCTATAATTGCTATGTTGTGTGCACCAGGATTAACTGTGGGAACTGCCTTAAGTGAACTCCGACATTTGCCCATGATGGGGCTGATTGGACTCCGTGGTGACAGAGGGCAAGTGTCAGCACTGAATCAACAGAGACAGGGTGAACGTGGTTATAATAGACAACAAGGCTTTCGTAGTAATCACAGCAGCCTGTCTCATGTGGAATTATGGCATTGGCTACTTATTCATGATGTCCCTAGGAGTGAAAAACCTACTAAATATTTACATGACCTATACAGACAAAAGAATGCTAGATCAGGTGAACAGTGGGATAGGCAGTCATGATCACTCAACCAATTCCCAGACCTGAGCAAGTTTACAGACCTACAACCCCTTGAATGAGGGGAAGGCCCGGTCCCTTGGAAGAAGGAGCCTGCCACATCACCGAAGGTTCATGCTGTTGTCATTCTTCTAGCCTTCCCCAAAGGGACCTGCGGCCTTTCACAAGAGTGACTGTTCATTGGGGGAAAAGAAATAATCAAACTTTTGGGGGATTACTGGACACTGGCTCTGACACTAATTCCAAAGTGTTTTGAAGGCCTGCCAGTCAGAGTGGGGGCTTATGGAGGTCAAGTTATTAATGGAGTTTTAGCTCAGGTATGCCTCACTGTGGGTCCGGTAGGTCTCTGAACCCATCCTGTAGTTATCTTCCCAGTTCCAGAATGCATCATTGGAATAGACATACATAGTAACTGGCAGAAGCCCCATATTGGATCCCTGAAATGTGGAATAAGGGCTATTATAGTGGGAAAGGCCAAATGGAAACCATTAGAATTGCTATTGCCTAGGAAAATAGTAAACCAAAAGCAATACTGCATTCCTGGAGGAATTGCAGAGATCAGTGCCACCATCAAAGACTTGAAAGATGCAGGGGTGGTGATTCCTACCACATCTCCATTTAACTCACCCACTTGGCCTGTAAAGAAGACAGATGGATCCTGGAGAATGACAGGATTATCGTAAACTTAACCAGGTGGTGACTCCAATTGCAGCTGCAGTTCCAGATGTGGTCTCATTGCTTGAGCAAATTAATACTTCTCTTGGTACTTGGTATGCAGCTTTTGATCTGTCCAATGCCTTCTTCTTGATACCAATCTCAAAGGATCACCAAAAGCAGTTTGCCTTCAGCTGGCAGGGGCAACAGTATACTTTCACAACTCTCCCCAGGGGTACATCAACTCTTCTGCCCTGTGCCATAATTTAGTCCGAAGGGACCTCGATAGCCTGTCTATTCCACAAAATGTCACACTAGTCCATTATATTGATGACATTATGCTGATTGGATCCACTAAGGAGGATGTATCAAAGACTTTGGATTCATTAGTACAGCATCTACGTACAAGAAGTTGGGAACAAAGATTCAAGCACCCTCCACCTCGGTAAAATTTCTAGGGGTCCAGTGGTGTAGAGCATGTCGAGATATTCCCACTAAAGTGAAGAACAAGCTGTTGCATCTGGCTCCCCCAATAATGAAACAGGAGGCACAATGCCTAGTGGACCTTTTCGGATTTTGGAGGCAACATATCCCTCACTTGGGTGTTCTACTTTGACCTATTTATCTGGTGACATGAAAGGCCTCCAATTTTGAGTGGGGCCTGGAACAGGTTCTGCAATAGGTTCAGGCTGCCGTGCAAGCTGCTTTGCCACTGGGGTCATATGATCCAGCTGACCCAATGGTGCTTGAAGTGTCAGTTGTTGATAAAGATGCAGTGTGGAGTCTTTGGCAGACCCCTATTGGTGAATCACAGCGTAGACCATTGGTATTTTGGAGTAAAGTTCTGCCATCTTCTGCCGACAAATTCTCCCCCTTTGAAAAACAGCTTTTGGTCTGTTACTGGGCTTTGGTGGAGACTGAGCGCCTCATCTTGGGCCACCAAGTCACCATGAGGTCTGAACTACCCATCATGGACTGGGCATTGTCTGACCCACAGAGTCATGAAGTTGGACATGGGCAGCAACACTCCATTGTTAAATGGAAGTGGTACATATGAGATCGGGCCAGAGCAGGACCAGAAGGTACAAGTAAGCTGCATGAAGAAGTGGCCCAAATTCCCACAGTCCCCACTCTAGCCATATTACCTCTCTTTCCAAATCTGCACCTATGGCCTCCTGGGGAGTTCCTCATGATAATTTAACTGAAGAACAGAAAAGTCATGCTTCGTTCACAGATGGTTCTGCACGTTATGCAGGTGCCACTCATAAGTGGACAGCAACAACACTACAGCCCCTTTCTGGGATCTCCCTGAAAGATAGTGGTGAAGGAAAATCCTCCCAATGGGCAGAACTTCGAGCAGTGCACCTGGCCCGTTCAGTTCACCTACAAGGAAAAGTGGGCCAGATGTGAGACTGTATACTGATTCATGGACTGTGGCTAATAGCTTGGCTGGATGGTCAGGGATTTGGAAGGAACATGATTGGAGGATTGGTGACAAGGAGATGTGGGGAAGAGATATGTGGATGGATCTCTCTGAATGGGCCAAAAAAGTAAATGTAATCATGTCTCATGTGAATGCTCACCAAAGGGTTACCTCTGAAGAGGAGGACTTTAGCAATCAAGTAGATAAGATGACATACACTGTGGAGACTGGCCCTCCTCTTTCCTCTGCCATTCCTGTTATTGCCCACTGGGCACATGAACAAAGTGGACATGGAGGCAGGGATGGAGGTTATGCATGAGCACAGCAACATGGACTTCCACTCACCAAGGCTGACTTGGCCACAACCACTGCTGAGTGTCCTATTTGCCAGCAGCAGAAACCAATGTTAAATCCAAGGTATGGAGCCATTCCTTAGGGAGATCACCCAGCAACTTGATGGCAAGTTGATTATATAGGACCATTCCCAGCCTGGAGAGGGCAGCACTTTGTTCTGACTGGAATAGACACCTATTTTGGATATGAATTTGCCTTCCCTGCACGCAATGCTTCTGCCCAAACCACCATTCGTGGACTTACAGAATGCCTCATCCACCGACATGGCATCTCACATAACATTGATTCAGATCAAGGAACTCACTTTACAGCAAATTCAGTGCGGCAATGGGCCCATGGCCATGGAATCCACTGGTCATATCATGTTCCTCATCATCCTGAAGCAGCTGGCTTGATAGAACGATGGAATGGGCTTCTGAAGACACAACTGCGACACAAACTACGTGGCAACAACTTGCGAGGCTGGGGCAGTGTTCTCCAGGAAGCTGTATACGCTTTAAACCAGCGGCCAATATATGGTGCTGTGTCTCCAATAGCCAGGATTCATGGGCCCAAGAACCAAGGGGTGGAAACTGGAGTGGCACCACTCACTATTGCTCCTATTGACCCACTTGCAGCATTTTTGCTTCCTGTCCCAGTAACCCTATGTTCTTCGGGACTGGAGGTCCTGGTCCCGAAAGAAGGAACTCTCTCACCTGGAAACACAGCACGGATTCCACTGAACTGGCAGCTGAGAATGTCCCCTGGCCACTTTGGGCTTCTCATGCCTTTGGATGAACAGATCAGGAAGGGTGTCACTGTGGTGTGATTGACCCAGATTATCAAGAAGAAATTGGACTGGTGTTACATAATGGGGGTAAAGAGGAATATGTCTGGAATCCAGGAGATCCCATAGGCTGACTCTTAGTGCTACCATGCCCTGTGATAAAAGTTAATGGTAAATTACAGCAACCCCAACATGACAGGACATCTAATGACCTAGACCTCTCAGGAATGAAGGCCTGGGTCACCCCACCAGGCAAAAAACCACAACTAGCTGAAGGGATTGCTGAGGGAAAAGGTAATACAGAATGGATAGTAAAAGGTACTTCTTCCTACCAATTATGACCACGTGATCAATTGCAGAAGCAAGGTTTGTGATTTTTCATGTATTTTCTGTTTATGAACTTATTGAATCCTTTCTTTGCTCATGTATGATATATCAGCTACAATTGGACTCAATGTGTTCTCATTTATATGTATGATAGATGTTTGATGTTAAGTATAAGTTTGATTTCATTGATGTCTGGAAATTCTATGTGCATAAAATATTGTGTACAGGTGTCATGTTGGCAAGGGGTGGACTATGATGGGCAGGTTTGTTATGCCAACATGACCACAGAAGATTGGTGGGTCTGTTGTGATGGCACGGCCAATGAACACATGGGATGAATTGAAAGGATGAGATAGGAAGAACTCAGTGAGTCCCGCCCTCTCTCTTGCTTTTGGGTTTTCAGGCCAGAGAGCTGCTTTGTTCGTCCTGTGCCTCGACCTCCAAGCAACACTACCCGTGGGACACCTAATCGTGGACTGTGGAGCTGTGAGTTGAGGATCCTTCAAGCCCTACTTCGCCACGCTCCTGGGATATACATCTCTTGAGCTGGGGACTGTTGGACTCTGTCATCTGGCTGACTGTTGGTGACCTCCTCTGCTGTTTGCTGCCTGTGACCAGATAGCCTGAATTGCTCTACAGAGGACTACTCAGCGGCCCTCAAGACTTGAAGGACTGCCAGTCTTCTAGCTGTCTCACGCAAGTGAGTTGCACTGAGCAATCTGTACTGCTTTAAATATAGTTAACTCTTTCCTTCTTTCTTTTTTTTTTTTTTGTGGGCATCACTGCCTCTGGTGGTCATGGGCGCTACCCAGCTGCTGCTGGATTTGAACCTCCAAGCCCGTGGGCTGCAGTTCTGCACTCAACCACTTAAGCCACCGGGGCTCATCCCAACTCTTTCTTTCTTATCTTATATACCTTTCTCTCTATATAAATATATAAAAAGAATTACTAGTGTCCTGATTATTTTATTTCTCTAAGAGAACCCTGTCTGACACAGCTCTTTACAGTCCATTTGATCAAATAAAAATCTCTTCTAAATTATCCAAACATTATAGTGGCTATTATTTATTTATTTGAACCTGCAACAACACCATCTTCTAATATGATGCTATCTGTTCTTTGTCACTGTTTCTCATCAGTGCTCTCTCTCTCTCCCCCACTCTTACCCTCTCTTCTACATTCAGGGACTTCTAAGCACAGAGACCTCAGGTTCAAAGAGTAAGCTCTGCAGCCTGCTCTTCTTTCTTGATGGCAGCAAATTACTCCATATCTGCTTGTATCTCTTTCTTTTGATTTCTTTTAAAAAATATGGTAGTTATATTGGTTATTATGTATACTGCACATAATAGTTCAATTATATTATGTTGCATGATGTCACATCATGTCACATCATATTATATTATATCATGAAGAATTGTGCAATCATCACCAAAATCAATTTCATATCACTTTCTGATTGTACTCATTGTTATCTCCTCATTCTTCCCATTCTCCTCTGCCATGCCTCTGGGTACTTATTAATCATTTCTATCTCTACAGGTTTACTTATACTGGATTTCATAGAGAGAAAGTAATACAAAACACAAACAGGAAGCAAACAAACAAAAAGAGAAAGA
Source organism: Nesogale talazaci (assembly GCA_004026705.1). Taxonomy (NCBI): domain Eukaryota; kingdom Metazoa; phylum Chordata; class Mammalia; order Afrosoricida; family Tenrecidae; genus Nesogale; species Nesogale talazaci. Next base: position 84,860 of record PVJH01002792.1, read on the forward strand.
CCCAACAGCAGTGACTAAAAAATACAGAAAAACTTCAATTAAAAAAATAAGCAGAAAATATTAAAAATTAAAATTTTAGAATGGGTTAAAAATGGAGATTGGATGAAAGATATTATGTTTAACCTAACTACATCGGCCATAATTGGCTCTACAATGTTCTCTGTCTGACAGTAAGACTATTCATTCCTTCAACTGTAGTCAGCAGGGATTCATCAGAAGCTTCGTCCGTGAGCCCCATCCATGGATTTGGGGTTTACGTTGTCATTCATAGCATTCTGCAAATTGCGTGTTCAGAATTTAAGCTATGGTACCATTCTTCCTGTGGATTTGGATCTTATTATTTATAGTATTTGCATCACACAGACTGGTATGGTCCTTCCATGTGTATTTAGTTGACCCCTCATTGAGATGGTTGCTTATTTGAAGACAGCTTTTTAGAGATCAGACGCTACTCCTTTTTTTTTTTTTGGCATCACTCCCCTCTGGTGGGAGTAGGAGGCCCAGCCTTGCTCCTGGAGAGCTGCTGCTGGATTTGAACCGCCAACCCAGTAGACTGCATCAGACACTATTCTTTCTGGTAACTGTGCACCATCTGGTTTCTTTGTCGTGTTTTGCTATCTCACTCCTCTCTTCAGTGATCTCTTCATAAGGTCAAACATTAGCCAGGGTCTTGTCATAATAACTAATTGTTCTTACATTGGGGCTTGAGTTGCGTGTGAGCCCTCAATCCATTCATATATTTACGATTTATATGTTTATGGTTCTCTTTAGAGGCATCATTATCCTTCTATAATAAAGAACATTATGAATTTTGATCTCTCTTAAGATAATATTTGAATCAAATAAAAATATGACTTGAATAAGGGCATGATAAATTACAATTACCTGTAAAGCATGGATTCAAGCTACACCCCACCTTAATCCTACCTATAAAGGTTAAGATTTATAGCACAACAAAATGGAGAATAGTTACATCAGGTCAAAAAATGGGAACAACATGCAAACTAGACATCATGGCCTAGCTATTTAACATATACTTATGGGACTATAAATAAAGGATTAATAAAAACGTTGATGTAGGAGTATTCATCTTATTTAATTTAAATTTATTATGATCTATAATTTTATGACTTAAAATAAGGAAGTTATCTAGCAACTGAGAAGGAAACACATACACACAGAGAGAAACATCTTAATCATTTTCTAGAGACAAAGAAAACATAAAAAATAGGAAATTTTCAATTCAGCAAAAGAAAGGAACAAAATCAAGAGAAAATAAAAGCACAAGAGGGTTGAGAACAAAAAAAAAATAAACTAAAGTATATGTAGTATCATAATGACAGTGATGGGGTATTTTCTGCTGTCAAAATACAAACTTTTGTGTGATGTCAGCCAAACAGTAGAATTGACAGCTCCAAGCTTATTTCCCCACAAAAACATTAAGAATTGCTGCTGATTTTTCTGAAGACAGGTGCATGAACCATCAATTTGTTTTAAAATAAGTACAATAGTTGAAGTTTTTCCCTCTTTCTACATCAAACACAAAGTCATGAATGAAACCTTTACTTTAACAAACATCATATATTAGGACAAATGTCACTGAGGTTATTTGCAGGGATTGGAAATAATTTATTGAGCAGCAAGAGGAAACTGTGGAAAAAATCTCATCTTATAAAAATAGCCTTTAAATATAAAATATGCTAAATTCCATTAATCATTAACAAACTAAAACCATAATGAGACATTGTGCTTGTCTGGGTAGACTAGAGGAATAAACTTATAGACACGCATATGGATATAAGGAAAATGTTTACATATAAAAGAAATAGGACATTAAGAAAGCATCCCAACCCAGTCGAGTACAAAGTAATAAGTCTGATATTAATCCATATGTCCGATATCAGTCTATAAAGTCTCCTTCCATCTCACAAAGTCACAGGTCAGTGGATGCAGAATCCTTGCAACAGCAGGGGTCTCCCCATGGTTCCGTGCTTCCAGGATTCAGGGTCCATCAACAGCAGCCAGCGGTGGCGAAGCAACTCATCGCTGGCAGAGGTCCCCACATGGCCTTTATAGCTTCAGAGGTCTGGCTTCATCAGGGCAAAGCCATGTGGCTTCTCCGGCTCCTCAGACGCTGCCATCTTGTCTTGTCCATATTGTCTCTGAGACTCACTTCCAACAACTGGGAAGATAGCTTCTCATCTCCACCAGGGAAATATCGTGAGATTTCCCAGGTGTAACAGGAGAAAGTCATGCCCACATAGAGGCCTCATTGGCTACTCAATGGCTATCTCCAGATTAACAGGCTAGACTCCACCCCTATATCTCAATCATAAAATTCACATAAGCACATGGCCGCCACAGACACCAATATTCACTCACCAGAATAACTAAACAGTTAAAAGATATAACAAAACCAAGTGCCAATGAGATGGTAGAGCAACTAGGATGCATACACATGTAAATTAATTGAAATATAAATGGTGAATGACAAAGCTAATTTTGGATATTTATTTGGCAGTATCCACTAAAATTGGACATATATGTAGCTTGTGTCAGCACATCCCCTCCTAGATATACACCCATCAAATACATGTATATGCATAATAAAACTAGAACCAACCCAAATGCCTATAAACAATAGAATAATTGAAAATATTGTGGTGGTACAGCAATGGAAATGAATAAATCATTGACATATCCAATAATGTGGAACAAGGCTATAAAAGGAAAGTTAAAGAAAAATTGAAATTGGCTCTCTGCTCCTCCTCGTGCGACAGGCAGCCGCCTCTTCCTGTTCTCATGCAGTCCCAGCCACATCCTGGGGACACCATGGTGAAGATCGGAGTGAACGGATTCGGCCGTATTGGACGCCTGGTCTGCAGGGCTTCTTTCGAGTCTAGCAAGGTGGATATCGTTGCCGTCAATGACCCCTTCATTGATCTGAACTACATGATCTACATGTTCAAGTATGATTCCACCCAAGGCAAGTTCAATGGCACCGTCAAGGCTGAGAACAGGAAGCTGGTCATCAATGGGAAGCCCATCTCCATCTTCCAGGAGCGAGATCCCACCAACATCAAGTGGGTGAGGCTGATGCTGAGTATGTCATGAGTATGTCCACTGGTGTCTTCACCACCCTGGAGAAGGCTGGGACTCACCTGAAGGGCGGAGCCAAGAGGATGATCATCTCTGCCCCTTCTGCGTATGCCCTAGTGTTTGTGATGTGCGTGAACCACTAGAAGTACGACAACTCCCTCAAGATTGTTAGCAATGCCTCCTGCACCACCAACTGCTTAACCCCCCTGGTCAAGGTCATCAATGACAATTTTGGCATCATGGAAGGACTCATGACACAGTCCATGCTATCACTGCCACCCAGAAGACCGTGGATGGCCCCTCTGGGAAACTCTGACATGATGGCCGTGGGGCTGCCCAGAACATCATCCCGGCATCTACCAGCGCTGCCAAGGCTGTGGGCAAGGTCATCCCAGAGCTGAATGGGAAACTCACAGGCATGGCTTTCCATGTCCCCACCCCCAATGTGTCCATCGTAGATCTCACCTGCCGTCTGGAGAAACCTGCTAAGTACGATGACATCAAGAAGGTGGTGAAGTAGGATGGTCCCCTGAAGGGCATTCTGGGCTACACTGAGGACCAGGTCGTCTCCTGTGACTTCAACAGTGACTCCCCCTCTTCCACCTTTGATGCAGGGGCTGGCATTGCCCTCAACGACAACTTTGTCAAGCTCATTTCCTGGTATGACAATGAATTTGGCTACAGCAACAGATTGGTGGACCTAGATTGGTGGTCCTCATGCCCCTAACTTAATGCCCCAACACACAGAATATTCCATCCAGACCCCCTGAAGGAAGGGGGAAGGGGCTTAGTGAGCCCAATCCTGTCATGTACCATCAATAAAGTACACTGTACCCAGGGGGGAAAAAAGAAAAGAAAGATTGAAATTACTAAAATGTGATTGAACTATTGAATTTATTATATGAAATTACATACCAATAAAATTGTATTATTTTCTAAAGACTGGAATTCGAAGAATGGAGTAAAACATACCAAAAGGTGGTCATAATAATACAAAATATAAATAACCTTCAAGGAACAAAGCATAGTGAAAGTTTCAAATAAGTCATACATAATAATATGTTTCCATCTTCCCAAGAAAATGCAGCAGTTCTGAGTTGTTTTGCTTAATAACATAGTTTCAAATATACAAAGCAAAAAAGACACAAATCTAAAGTGCAATTGGCAATTCTACCCTAAGAGTAGATTTTAAAGATAAAAAATAAACTCTAACACATGTACTCATGAGAGAAACCAGTAAGAGAAATAAATAAGGATAAGACATTTTGAACAACTTTTTAACAGGTTTAACCTACTAGGTTGATGTTTCACTCTAAAATAAAAATTTGGAATCCAAAATGTACATTTATTTGCACACAGAACTTGTAGAAAATTTATTGTATTTTCTAATCCCTAATATTAATTTCTAAAGCATTAAAAACTTGGTATCATGTGTATTCTTTGTTCATAATGGAATTAATTTAAATACAAAAATTTAAAAAGATAAAAATCTTATCTAAATGGAAACTTTTTTTTTTATGGGCATCACTGCTTCTGGTGGTCAGTGCTGCTCCTGAGAGGTGCCGCTGGACTTGAACTGCCAAGCCTGTGGGCCGCAGTCCTGCACTCAACCACTTATGCCACCAGGGCTCAGCCCTATGGAAACTTTTTCAATAAAAAATTGTTTAGGGTAATACTCCCCTTCTGACTTATTGACTTGGTTAAATATCAAATACCAACTTGTTAGTTAGAATCAGCTTTATGTAAAAGTATCATCAGATCTCAAAAACAGCTTGATTGCATAACTACATAATTTCTGAATTACATTATTATATAGCTGCCAAACCATGAAGAATCAAGATGCAGCCAAGTTGACACATAATCTTAATCATCAGAGCTAGTGTGATTCTTGTATTTGCACCATGCTTTTGCTACCGGCAAAAGTAACTGGCTAATGTACAAGATGGTTGTGTAGTAGAAAAATGACTTTGTTGTAAATGTAGAAGTGTGGATAAAGACATAGCCGATAAGTGAGGCAGAGGAATAGAACTAAATTTAGTTCTCTTGGTGTATGGGAAATAATATTTCCTTATTTATTCATTTTAAGTAATGGTATCACGTCTAGAATCTGGGGATGTAAACAATATGACTGATAGTTATATAATCTGGTGTCAATTTGAGAATTAGGAGTGTATAGGGGTGGAGTCTAGCCTAACAATCAAGATATAGCCAATGAGACCTCTGTGTGGGCATGACCTTCTCCTGAGTGAGGATTCTGGGAACTTCTGTATTTCCTCTTTGGAGGTGGGAGACATTCTCTCTGCTCACTCCCTGGGAGACTCTCTACTGACAAGGCTTAGTCCTTGTGAGACATTTCTGAGGAGAATCCACATGAAATCACCCTGAGGCAGTCAAGATTTTGGAACTGAAGGAATCACCTGGAGACCCCTGCCAGAGCTACGATGCCCACAACACCGCTGAATCTGCAAGACTTCCACTCACTGACCTGTGATCTTCCTGCATTTGGTGTCATTGCTTGCTTTTTGTGAGTCTGAAGAGGACTTTATAGATTGGTATTGGACATATGGGCTAATATAGGACTTATGGACTTGATCTGGACTGGGCTGGGATGTTTTCTCAATATTCACTTGCTCTTGAATATAAACTTTCTTATTCACATATGTTTATTTATGAATTTTTATGTTTCTAGTCTACCCAGACTAATTCAATGACCAAACTGTGTTTATTCCACAAATGTTATGTTGATGTATTATTAGAAAATAATTTCTGTACTATTCATCTTTTGTAGGGAGAATGGTCCCTCAAAGATGCCTATATCTTATTCCTGGATTCTCAATTACATTACAAGCAAAGAGGATTTTGCAGGTGTATCTTTCTCTCTTACTTCAAGATAGAAAGGTTATGTTGGACTATTCAGGTGGGTTCAATCTAATCACAGGAGCCCCTTAAAGGAGAGTCTGGAACCAGAGCAACAAAAGAAAGGGAGGAGAGTTTCACACTTAGAAAGAGATACACACTTAGAAAGGAGGTTCACTTAGAAAGGTTGAAAACAAATGTGGACAGCCTTTAGGAGCAAAACTCTAAGACTCAACAAGGACTGGGGATTTCAGTAGTACAATGGCAAGGAGCTAAATCTACCCAGTAACTGAAATGAGTTTGGACGTGGATTTACCCCAAATTTTTCAAAAAGGAAGCAGCTTTGATGACATGTAATTTCAGTTTTCTGAGATGCTAGCAGATGAGCCAGTTGTGTATGGAGTTCTGATGTCTAGAACTGTAGGTTAATAAATAGGTATAGTTTTCAACTGATAAATTTGTGGTATATTTTATAGCAGCAACAGAAAATAATACATCATTGTGTAGATAGTATAGAAAAACCATTTATACAAAACAAAAAGGACAGTTTCATATACAATTCTTATAACATATACAAGGAAAAGAACTATAGTGTTAAAGCAATTAAAGTGCTTATCGTGTGAACCCCAAAGGCAGTGGCTAGCCAGCAGCCACTTCATGTGACAAAGATGGTTCTGTCTGCTTCTGTGAAGATTTACAGCCTTAGAAAACCTATGGAGTAGTTCCACTCACTCGTACAGGGCTTGCTATACACTACAGTCTACTTGAAGGCAGTAAGGTTGATGTGGATTGCAGAACAGATACTATGTACAGGTGAAAAAACCAACTATAGACTGCAGAAAAATACTTGTAACGTGAAAATCTAACAATATGAAGGTTCATAGAATATTTCCATTATCTTTTCATTTTTTTTCCACAAGTTTTTGGAAAGTCCATCACACACTAAAAATAATTTTAAAAGAGAAATCTATCTTCAAAAGAAAAATAAGCAAAAACCATGAAGGAGCTATTCACAATTGCTGAAGTGCAACTAACAAACATATAAATAAAAACTCTCAGATATTCACATTAAAGCCAGAGCAAATAAGTACGTATTTCCTTATGAGGATGTCAATGATTAGATCAGTCAATTATATTTACAACTTAGCAGGTTGTGGGAAAATAGGCTGGTGTGCTTCCTCCATGTGAGTTTTGTTGGCTTCTCAGCTATATGGCCACTTATTTATCTTCAAGCCTTTAAAACTCCAGATGCTATATCTTTTCATGGCTGGCAGTGTTAGTTTTATACACATGATTAAATATATTTGAAGCTATACATTGACAGTGAGCTGCCAGAAATTCAAGTCAAATTCAGAAAAGGATGTCTGTCGCACAAGGGATCTCATTGGTGACCAGGATGGATCTTGGCTGAAAGCAAAGCATGTTTACTTGTATTTTATTGACTATGCAAAGGCATTTGACTATATGGCTTCTATCAATCTATGGATGATATTGAAAATGATGAGACTGACAGAACATTCCATCATGCTCATAGGTAACTTGAATAAAGAACAAGAAGCAATTGTTTGAACTGACCAGTGGGAAGGAAGCCCTAAAGAACTAGAGGAAAGTTATTTGTTTCATCTGCGATATACTGCACCCTGACAGGCTCAGATTATCTCTTCCTTGTGACCCTTCTGTAAGAGGAGGTCCAGTTGTCTTCAGATGGGCTTTGGGTTTCCACTCTGCCCTCCCCCTTATTGACATCAATATGATTTTTTGCAGTAAGCAACCCAGATGGGAAACCATGATGCTACTCTATGATTTTTTGTTATGGGTCTTTTATGCCTGATACCTGATACAATCAACACCTGATGATCACAGGCTGGTATGCTTCTTCCATGTGGGCTTTATTGCTTTCAATTATATGTCTGCTTATTTATCTTCAAGCTTTTAAGACCCCAGAGACTATATCTTTTGATAGCCAGGGACCATCTGCTTTTCTCACCACATTTGCTTATGTATCCATTTTGTCTTCAGCAATCGTGTTGGGAAGGTGATCATTACAAAATGCTGGGTTAATAGAACAAAGTGTTCTTGCTTTGTACTGGAGTACTTGGAGTAATTGAGTAGGGGCCCAATTTTCATCTGCTATCTTAATACTTAACATATATATATATGTGTATCTATTTCCCTATCATTATATATAAATGATGTGCATGCCTGTACTTAGACCTGTATAAATGTCCTTTGCCTCCTAGATCTCACAAGACTTCTTTAAAGTGTTCAAGAGCAAGGATATTACTTTGGGGACTATCCCAAAGAATGATATTTTCAATTGCATCATATGCATGTGAAAGTTTGACACTGAATAAGGAAGACTGAAGAAGGATTGGTACATTTGCATTATGGTAATGAAGAAGAATATTGTTACTATTTGGGGTTGCCAGAACTACAAACAAGTCTATCTTGGAAGAAGTACTTCCAGAAGGTTTCTTAGCATCAAGGATGGTGAGACTTCATTTCATATACTTTGGACATGTTATCAGGAGAGACCAGTCTCTGGAAAAGAACATCACGTTTTATAGAGAATTAGCAAAAAAAAAAAAAAAAAAAAAAGGAAGCCCTCAGTGAGATGAATTGACAGAGTGGCTACAACATACAACAATGTACTCAAATACAACAACACTTGCGAAGTTGGTCCATATCTAGTCAATATTTTGATCTCCTGTATGTACAGTGACTTTGGGTCAAAACTGAATAGAGGGCACCTACTAACAATCTGTACATGGGCCTGGTCAAATATATAGGAGTGGAATTGCCTACATCTGTGAGAAGATTCGATGTAGAATCTAAATATGATCAGTCCAAATAAGGCCAGGGGCTGACTCTGGATTGGACCATCAATTGCTCATATGCAAGGTTTTGTTTTGTTTTGTTTTCATTTGAGAAAACTAGGAGTAGAAAGACTCATCTTTCTCTTTCAGAGCAGTTGGTAGTTTCAAACTGACTTGTATCACAACTGTGACCATCAATTGCTCATATGCAAGGTTTTGTTTTGTTTTGTTTTCATTTGAGAAAACTAGGAGTAGAAAGACTCATCTTTCTCTTTCAGAGCAGTTGGTAGTTTCAAACTGACTTGTATCACAACTGTGTTGCCACCAGGACTCTTTAACAGATGCTAGAGACACATAGTCAGTAGAAAGGGTTCTAAATTCAGCTGATTGCGCATAGCTAGTAACTATAGCATAGTATATGTCCAGGTATCATACTCACCAAAATTTGATCATGAGAGTATCCCACCTGTGTTAGTCCAGGTAGGCTAGAGAAACAAATTCGTAAACACGCATATGTATACAAAGGAGCGGTTTATATACAAGAGGAACGGAACATTGCAAAAGCATTCCAATCCACTCCAACCTAAGTCCATAAGACTGATATTAGCCCATTTGTCCGATACCAATCCATAAGTCCTCGTCAGACTCAGGAACCACTGGAAATGACACCAGAACAATCACAGGCCAGTGGGTGCAGAGTCTTGTGTATCCAGTAGTCGTAGAAACATCTCAGTGCTGCCAAGGGTCTTCTTGTGGCTCCTCCAGTTTCTAGGGTTCAGGGTCTATCAGCATGCTGCCATGTGTCTTGTCACCTGCGATGTCTCCCAAGTACTGAGTCACAAGTCTCTCCACTCCAATATAGCCAGATTTCCCAGAATTCTTAGGAGAAAGCCATGCCCATGCAGAGGTCTCATTTGGCTATCTCCAGATTAACAGGTCCCACCCCTACACTTCCAATCCTAAAATTGACACAAGAGTACATGACTGTCACATCACCTGAATTTAGAAATTTAGAAATCAAGAAGAGATTTGATGCATTAAACACTAATGAAAGAAGACTTGGTTGGTTGTGAGATGACATTTGTGATAATTACAGAACCAGGTGTCAGTTTGAGACTTAAGAGTGAAGGGGTGCAGTTTAACCTGTCAGTCAGGTTACAGCCTAATGAACTCATTTGGAGGTATGAAGGAGATAGGAAGTGGGACACATAGTCACTCCCTGTGAGACATTACTGACAACGTGCCACTTGAGACACACTGATGGAAGCAGAGCCTTGGAGCTGGAGGAGTCAAGTGGAGACCCATGCCAGCACTAAGATGCTTGAATCTGAAGATGGACTTGTTGACCGGTATCAGACATATGGGTTAATGTCAAAATGAGGAACTTGATCTGGACCGGATTGGGATGTCTCAATATTAAATTGCTCTTGTGTATAATACTCTTTCTTATTATTAATATCTCTGGATTTGTTTCTCTCGTCATCCCAGACTACCAGAACATTAAAAACATCATACATGAAGAAAGCAGGACATTTAAAAACCAGTAAAAAGAAAACAGGTCAAAATGGATGCCAGAAAAGACTTTCAAATTTTCTCTAAAAGAAAGAGCAATTAAATTAATGGAAGAAATGTAGTAAAATAAGTAAAGAGAACTATTCCAAAGGCAACTTGAGAAGACAAAATAAAAATCATAATGTAATGTGCAATGAGTAGAGCTGGACAAACAAAAGGTAAAAACACATTCAGCATATCTCAAGCTGAAAGAACTGAGGAGGAAATTCAAGCTTTGTGTTGGGAGATCGAAGGATGTCCTAGGTAAAGTTTTAAATGATCCAGGAAGCGCTGAAAGATGAAAGAAATATACAATCACTGTACCAAAATATTTGGTTGATGTGTAATTATTTCAAGAAGTAGCATATTATCAAGATGATCATATGGAAGGCAGATGTACCATCTTCCTTGAAGACTTGATGAAAAAAAGTCACAAGGAAATGACATAATACCAACTGAAGAAAGTTTTCAGTAGTCTGAAGCATCACTGTATGACTGACTAATCTGCCTGACCAACCACCTGGAAGAGATCTACATATGTGCCAATTTCAAATAATGCTGACCAGCAGAATAACAAACAATATCATTACTAACACATTTAAATAAATTTGGATGAAAATAACCGAAATCATGTTTGAAGCAATAAATTGACAAGGAGCTTCCAGAACTTCAAGTTGATTCAGAAGAGTTGCAGATCATAACAAACTATGGATAACATGGTAAAGAATGCAATTACAAGAACACTTAATTGTGTTCAAGGAGCCCTGTGGACATAATGGCTATGGATGGAGCTGCTAGCCACAAGGTCAGCAGTTCAAATCTATTGCTGCTTCTTGAGAGAAAAATGAGCCATCTACTCCCACAAAGCACTACAATCTCAGAACCCTATGGGCACTTCTAGCCCGTAGGGTTGCTATGAATTGGAATCAACTTGCTGATAATGAGTTATTTTTAATTCTGTCCATGCAGAAACTCTTTCAGAGCAGCTGGTAATTTCAAACAACATTCCTAGTTCATAACTGTGAGAGAAACTAAGCTCCAACATTAACATAGGGGGTCTGATAGGCACAATTGCATGGTGATAATTAATTAATTACTACAATAAAGTCATAAAGAGCATAAGAAAGAGAGAAATAATAGAGTCAGACACATATCATGGTAGGATGCTCACCTCAGCCCCGCCTGGTGGTCCACATGGAGTGAGAGAGTATGAGGGGGCAGAGGAGAGGACAGCGTAAAGAAGGACAGAAGTTGGGGGAGGAAAGTTGGGTTAGAGAGAGCTCCTTTATTTTGATCAAACCTTATATATCTTTTGGGGACATGCAAGGCCCCTAATTACAGGTAAAGACACATGTCACAAGAAGGGGTTATCCTGTAGGTTATACAGTAATGAGGGACAATCTAGAGACACACACATTATAGGAAAGAAAAGGATTAGGGGAATACATGTGACAAGAACTGCGACCCTAGTCTCAATATGGTAGCCTAACCTTGATCAGTCTTGAGTGAGCTTGACCTCTCTGTCTCTCCTATAAAGAAGTAGTCTGCTACTATGCTTCTCAGAGGGAGTGGGCTCTACTTTAGGGCGGGACAGGTCATAGTCTGATAGCTCTGAATGGCTCATAGCCCTTAGGGAAAATAGTTCCTCATCTTCTTAGGTTGACCTCCAAGTGTATAGTCATATGCCACGTGTAGCAAGCAGCTTATGTTAGGCAAGTTGTTGGGGGAGACAATTTGGGAGAAATCTTTCTGTTCCTCACAATAACCACTTTGCCACCAGGACTCCTTAACAGATTCTAGAGACACATAATTCACTAGAAAGTATCCTAAATCCAGCTGATTGTGCACAGATAGTAACTATGGTACACTAGTCTTTTATCTTCAGGTATCATACTCATATTAAAAACAGATTCTAATTTAGGTTTTGGTTTACCAAAATTTCCTAAACTAACTCTTATACCAGACACAGATTTCTAATAATTCTGTCACCAAGACCAGAAATTCTATTTAGTAAAAGCCTACTCCTTTATAAAAAATAGAATTCTCAATGAAAAGCACAGAATTTTCATTATGGGGATCTCAAAGAATCCTGGGAAACTGTTTAGGAACTTGGCTGCTAATGAAAAGAAGCCTCTCAACCATTCTGCAGGAGAAAGAGGTGGTTGTCTGTTTCTAGAAAGATTCACAGTATTGTAAAATTCAGGTGACAGGTCTGCATTGCCCTATAGGGTGGCGACGAGCCAGAATCAACTAAGTGCCAGTGCTGTTAATGGTGCTCCCCTTTGGTCTTATTATTTCAGATGAGGAAAAAACATTTTCAAAATGTGACAAGAATAACAAAAAAGTACACCCTTGTACATTCTTGTACAAGGATGGTAATAAAGGGCAAGTGCCCAGAATGCAATGGATTTATCAAGAATCTTGTCTGTTTGTGAGGAAATTAGATGCTATAGGGTTCCATAGAAGTTAAATAATTGATCAATATTTATAGGGAAAAGCAATTTAGAGTTCTAAATGCCTCTATTTTCAGGGCATTTCTTGCAGTGAACATCATATATTTAGTTTATGAAGAAAGAATGTATTTGTTTATTATTTAATAGTTCGATTTAAAGTACTTCAATCCATTAGGTTAAAGGATGAATCGTCTGTCTCAATCCTCCATTAGATTCAAAGACCCCCTAAGGTGTCCTTAGCTTAAACTTAATTTGTGAAAGAGTTGGCAAAAATTTTCCCCAGAAGTTTTTAACACTTAACTCAAGAGAAGTGTTTGTTTTAAAGAGTGTCTCATAGGCCTCACTAGGTAGACAGAATGTGTGAGAAATACAAGTCATATATTTGAGTATATGTTGTTGCCAGTTGCTGTAGAGTTGATTATGATTTATGTTGATCCCACATACTCAGAATAGAAGTGCTCCATGGGGCTTTTCCCCCTAATCACATTTATTTATTCAAACTTCACTCATTTATTTGTTTTAGTCCTATGATAGGAGCTAAAATAACTAATACATAATCTTTACTTTGAAATTGCTCATTATATACTAGAAAAATCAACCTATACACACGGTAAGAAGTCAGTAGCAAGTAAGGTTTTCAAGATTGTGACCTCTCAGTTGTAGATCCACCGGCCTCACTTCTAAAGCATTTCTAGGTTTGAACTGCCAACTTTTCATTACAGAGCTGAGCTCATAACCACTTGCACCACCCAGGAACATCTATCTATCATTCTATCATCTATCACCTATTTATATAGAGATTCTCATATGACAGAAGAGAAAACTGTGACTCCATGAAGCTAAATTCTTCTCTCCAACTGATTTAGTCAGTCCATAACAGAATCTAAATATCAACTCAAATCCTTTGGTGTTAAAATTCTTTCTACATATTGTAGGAGCATCAAGAAGAGAAGATGGGACCATTCAGAGATAAAAGTGTTTACCATAGTTGATTTCATTGTTTCCTTTATCATGAATCAGTGACAGAAAACTGATGATAATTGAGACTCCAGAAGCTTTCTGATTTAGGAACATAATGATGGTATTATGTCATTAGATATTTAATAAGCCTGGGATTGATCACAACATCAATAATGTGATCCACTATGTACAATATTTTGGGGGAAGGCTTAGAATAAAACCATACTTCATATGGTCTTGCTCTTAGGTGCCAGCAACTTGGTCTCAAGTCATAGCAACTTATGTTCAACCACAACAAAACCCCACCATTTGGTCCTACTCCACTCTCCCAATCATTTTTGTTTGTTTGCTCCTATTGCTGCACCCACTATGTCAACCCACCTTTTTCTCCTCCTGCCGCCCTCTGCCCCCCATTATCATGACCCTAATTCTACCTTTCAAATCCAGGTAGACCAAAGGATGTACACTTGCTGATAGGAACTGGAAACACAGGGAATTCAGAACAGATGATCCCTTCAGAACTAGTGGTGAAAATCAATTAACCTTTGATGAGCTTCCACTAGCTTCATGATATTTGAAGTAACTACCATGACTTCAATTAAGGCTTAGTTTTTTTTTTTTAAGTACACAGCATTCATTTAACTAAAATTCTGGAGCTTTAAAGCTATATGAACTTGACCTTGTACACATTAAGTCTATCTATTTTTTTCTCTTGTTTGCACTAATCTATTTGAGCTTTTGGAACTTGACTTGTTTTGCTCCAATTCATAAGGGATCAAACATATTCATTTGTTTGATCAGATGACAGCATCTCAGGTCTAGATGGAAACTCTAGAAGTTTTATTTAGTCTAGAACAAGAAATTTGGAGGATAGTTACCTGACCAGCCAAGAAGCTATTTCCAAAAAAAAAAAGTAGCACAGCAGAATGAAGAATTTAACAAACAATGTCATTAATAATATCACACACAAGTAAAATTTAGTTTCAGACAAAGAAAAAAATTCTATTAGTGTATAAACAGAGAGCTACCAGAAATTCAAACAAGATTCAGAAGAGGACATGAAACCACAGATATCATTGCTTATGCCAGATGGATTTTGCTTGAAAGCAGATAATATCAGAAAGACATATATTGATTATTAGGATCTATGTATAACTTCCTCCCTGGGGGATGGACAACAGAAAAGTGGATGAAGGGAGACATCAGACAGTGTAAGATGTGACAAAATAATAATTTATAAATTATCAAGGGTTCATGAAGAAGGGGGAAGCAGGAAAGAGGGGAGAAATGAGGAGCTGATACCAAGGGCTCAAGTAGAAAGCAAATGTTTTGAGAATGATGATGGCAACAAATATACACGTGTGCTTGACACAATGGAGGTATGTATGGATTGTGATGAGTTGTACGAGAGCCCAATAAAATGATTTAAAAATAAATTTCTCCTGAAATTAATTGATTTCACCTAAAGATGCATTGCAACCTAATTGGGAGCTTTAGGCCATGTGTGAACATCATGAAAGAAACACAGAGATTTATTTTATACTGAAGTCCCTGAAATTAAAGCAAAGTTTGCAAACATTTTTAAAATTTTGTGAATGGCATCATTGACATAAATCAGGCATATTTTTCATGGAATAAAGAGTTGGAATAAAGATGATATGAGGCTAAATGATTGTACTTTTAGAAAACTTAAAGAATAGAAGACAACTTCTTTACAGCATAAAATATGTTCTCCGATGAAGATGGCAATTTTTTTAGAAGAAAAAGGAAGAATTCAGAGTAGTTTCCCTCAAATGTTGCAATTTTCCCAGGGAAGAGTGAAAATGGAAGCTTTCAATAAAGAAAGAAAGGTATATTTAGCTGTGGACATGAAACCACCCTGGGTAAAAGGAAAGCATATACCTGTGTGCCAGTATGCTAATCATTGTCCAATATCAAGTCTTCTTTGGCTGACACTCATCTAGTTACACTAGCTTCCTTTCCATTAATGCTTAGCTGGAAAATCTAGTGTTCCTTCCATTAATGTGCACCCATGAGTCAGAATTAATGACATTTGGTTTGGGGTATATTTAACTTTAATGATTTAAGCATTTTAGCAGTGCTTCTGTAAAGAACACATTTTTTAAAAAGAACACATACAAAAAAAAAACCCACTGCCTTCAAGTCATTTCTGATTCATGGCAACTCTACAGGCCAGAGCAGAATTGCAACTCTTTTTTGTTTGTTTGTTTTGTTTTTGTTTTTAGGCATCACTGCCCTCTGGAGGTGGGAGTAGGAGGCCCAGCCTTTGCTCCTATGGAGCCTCTGCTGGAATTGAACCTCCATCCCAGTGGGCTGTAGTCCTGCGCATAACCACTACGCCACCGGGGCTCAGCCAGAATTGTAACTCTTTACGGGACTAGAAAGCCTCTTCTTTCACCCTCAGAGCACTTGGTGGTTCCCAACTGCTAGCTTCATAATTGCAGTCTAACACATAACATTACACCGCCAGAGCTCCTTAGTTAGCATTCAAAGTTCATTTACATTTATTATAATAACCAGGTTACAGTCCAAAGGAGCCCATTGCCATAAGGTACGTTCTGACTTAAAGCAATCTCAAGGACACAGTCATGCCCCTTAGGATCTCCAAGGCTGTAATGGGTTGCCCATTAGGTTGCTAGGTTCTTAGTTTGAAATCATCAGTGACTCTAGGGGAGAAAGATGAGGCTTTCTACTCTCACAAAGAAAACCTACAGAGCCAGTTCTGCCCTGTCTTATACAGTTTCTATGAGTTGCAATTGAGCCAATGACAGTAAATTTAGTTTTGGTCAATCTTTATAGAAGCTGATTGTAAGATTTCGCCCCCCCCCCCCCCCCCTCATATAGCAGCTGGTGGGCTCAGCGTTCTTAACTGTTGGGCCACCAGGGCACCTTACTGAATTTATAATTTAGATTTTTGTTTACTGAGACATTTTTTTAACAACCTGAGATATGCAGATCCTTGCTGGGTGAAAGTGAGGAGGACTTGAAGCACTTGCTGATGAAGATAAAAGATTATAGCCTTCAATATAGATTACTACTCAATGTGAAGATAACCAAAATCTTCACAACTTAACTAATAGGTAACATCATGATAAATGGAGAAAAGACTGAAGTTGAGAGCTATGTTTTGCTTGGATCCACAATCAAGCAACAAGCCGCAGTCGAAAGATGCACTGCATTAGAAGAACCTGCTGCACAAGACCTTCAAAAACAAGGATGTTACTTTGAGGACTACAGTGCACCTGACCCAAGCCATGATATTTTACATTTTCTCATATGAATGTGAAAATTGGACATTGAGTAAGGAAGACTGGAGAAGAAGAATTAATGAACTTGAATTGTGGTGCTGGAGAAGAATGTTGAAAGTACTATGAATTGTCAAAAAGACCAACAAATCTAGCTTGGAATAAGTATAGCCAGAGTGCTCTTTAGAGCATGAATGGCAAGACTGTCTTACATGCTTTGGACATGTTATAAGGAGAGGCCATTCGCTGGAGAAGAGGATGCTTGGTAAAGTGGAGAGGCAGCCCAAAAGAGGAGAACGCTCCATGAAATAGCTTGAAATAGTCATTGAAACAATGGATTCAGGCACAGGAACGATTGTGAGGATGTCGCAGGACCGTGCCTATGGGGAAAAATGACTTCTCCCAGGTTATTTCCCCAAATATTATACCAAACCTAATGCTGCTTGCTACATGAGGCATGTGATTGCACCTGGAGGTCAACCAAAGTAGGTGAGGAACCCTATTCTTAGGGTTATTAGCTATCCACCACAATCAGAGTATCAATCGTCCCACCGCAAAGGAGGCCCACTCACTTCTGATAAGCTTACAGTAGAGGTTTTCCTTGTAGGAGAGAGGGAGACCCCAAACTTTAGCTATTAATCTCCCTAATGGCTCCAGCAATCAGAGACCTTTGTGTCTCACACTAAAGATAAAAACAACCACCTACAGTTAATGGGTCTCTCCCCCTGGGTGAAAGGTCAGGCCACAACTATCAAGAATCTGCCCTCATCTTGACTCCAGTAACCTCCCTCTTCCATTACATCTACCCCTGGTTCACCCCGCCTCATTACTATTTGACCTCTGGGATAGCCCCTCCCGATGATGTGTCCTTATCTGTAACTATGGGTTTCAGATGTCCCCCCCCAAAAAAAAAAATTGGTTATTTAAGCTTGGTAAAGTGTACATCTCATTCTTATCTTCTCTCCAACCACCAGATGGAGCTGGGGTGAGCATGCTACCTTGATATGTATCTGACTCTTAATATTTCCTTCTCTCTTACTCTCTCTATAACTTTGCTATAATAAATGATAATTTTCACCGTACAACTGTGCCTACTGAACACGTGATGTGTGTATTGGAGACTGGCCACCTCTGATATGTGCAGTGTTTCCTTCTCTTGGGCATAGGGACCCCATGGGTAGAACTCAATGGCACCAACAACAAGAAAGTTTTTTGTTTTGTTTGTACACTATTTTATGCTCCCTTTCTTTGGTTCTTGTTTTCTTTTGTACTAGTTATATTTTCCCATTTCTTTCTTCTTTTTTGTAATACGCATATACTGAATTTTAAAGTGAAAGCCCCTGGTGGCATAGTGTGCTATGCATTGGGTTGCTAACTGTGTCAGTCGGTTAGACTAGAAAAATATATTCATAAACAAAAATATATTTATAAACATGGATATGTATATAGGGGAGAGGTTTATATACAAGAGGAACGGATCATTGAGAAAGCATCCCAAACCAATCCAGTCCAAGCCCAGAAGTCTGCTATTAGCCCATAAGTCCGATACCAGTCTATGAAGTCTTCTTCAGACTCACGAAGTACGTGCAATGACACCAGGACAATCACAGGCCAATGAGTGCAGAGTCTTGTGTATGCAGTGGTGGTAGAAGCATCTCAGCTCTGACAGGGGTCTCCCCATGGCTCCTTCAACTTCCAGTGTCCAGGGTTTATCAGCAGTATACAAAGTCTTGTCAGCTGCAATGTCTCCCAAGGACTGAGTCTTATCTCTCACCTCCAATTGGGAAATACCACAAGATTTCCCAGGATTCTCAGAAGAAAGTCATGCCCACAAAGAAGTTTCATTGACTCTCTCCAGATTGACAGGCTAGACTCCACCCCTACACTCCCAATTCTAAGATTGACATAAGAGTACATGGCTGCCAATCTAACTATATGGTCAGCAGTTCAAAACTGCCACCTGCTCAAAGGAGAAGAAAGGAAGTTTTGCTCCTATAAAGTTTTACAGCTAGTGATAGATAGGCTTATTGCGCCAAACTGGCCAATAGAAATATGTGGGATTAATAAGGTTGCCATCTGATTGTACGGCAACGAAATAAATGGCTCTGCACAGCCTGACCTCTTCTCTCCTGCTCTCTGGTTACCGGATGTGTTAGACAGGGTTCTCTAGAGAAATAAAATCAGGACACTAGTAATTCTTTTATATATTTATATATAGAGAAAGGTATATAAGATAAGAAAGAAACAGTTAACTATCTATAAAGCAGTACAAATTGCTCAGTGCAACTCACTTGCGTGAGACAGCTAGAAGACTGGCAGTCCTTCAAGCCTTGAGGGCCGCTGAGCAGTCCTCCATAGAGCAATTCAGGCTATCTGGCCACAAGCACCAAACAGCAAATCAGATCACCAACAGTCAGCCAGATGACAGAGTCCAACAGTCCCGGCTCAAGAGATGCATATTCCAGGAGTGTGATGAAGCACGGCTTGAAGGAACCTCAACTTACAGCTCCACAGTCCAAGATTAGGTGTCCCATGGGTAGAGTTGCTTAGAGGTTGAGGCACAGGAAAAGGCAGCCAGCTGGTCCAAAGATCCAAAAAACAAGAGGTCAAGGGCGGGGCTCGCCAAGCAATTTCTACCTCCGCCCTTCAATTGATGTCATGTGTTCACTGACCATGTTGTCACAACAGATCTACCTATCTTCTTTGGCCATGTTGGCACAACAAGCTTTTACATGTATTTTAGTTCTATTATGTTTTTATGACTCCACAAAATCCTTTAATCATGTCCTATTAGCTAATATTCAAGCTTATTTTCCTATCTTTGTTCTTTTTTCAATTTTATTTTATTGGAGGCTCTTACAGCTCTTATCAAAATCCATACATATATCCATTTTGTCAAACACATCTGTACATATGTAGTCATCATCATTTTTTAAGTTGGGGTCTCATACAACACTATAACAATCCATAGTTATATCCATTGTATGTCAAGCACACTTGTACATTTGTTGCCATCATCATTCTGAACACATTTTCTTTCTACTTGAGCCCTTGGTAATCAGCTTCTCATTTTTCCTTCCCTGCCCACTCCCTCATTGAACCCTTGATAATTTATAAATTATTATTACTATGTCATATCTTACACATGGTTCCCTTCACCTGCTTTTCTGCTGCCCATCCCTCAGGAAGAAGGTTACGTGTAGATCCTTGCAATCAGTTCCCCCTTTCAACCCCACCTTCCCTCCATTCACCCTGGTATCACCACTCTCACCACTGGTCCTGAAGGGATCATCTGTCATGGTTTCCCTGTGTTTCCAGTTTCTATCTGTACCAGTGTACATTCTCTGGTCTAACTGGATATGTAAGGTAGAATTTGGATCATGATAGTGGGGGGGGGGGGGGGGGGAGCATTTAAAAAACTTGAGGAAAGTTTCATTGTTGCTACAGCCACCCTGACTGACCCATATCCTCCCTGAAAACCTTCTGTAATGGGATGTCTAGTTGCCGACTGATGATCTTTGTGTCCCCAATCTGCACTCCCCCTCATTAATAATAATGTGATTTTTTTTTTGTTCTTTAATGACTGATACTGGATCCCTTTGACACCTCGTGATCACACAAGCTGGTATACTTCTTCCATGTGGGCTTTGTTGCTTCTGGGTTAAATGTCCACTTGTTAACCTTCAAGCCTTTAAGATCCCAGATGTTATATCCTTTGATAGCTGGGCACCATCAGCTTTTTCCACCACATTTAATTATGCACCCATTTGTCTTTAGCAATCATGTCAGGAAGGTGAGCATCATGGAATGCCAATTTTATAGAACAAAGTGTTCTTGCATTGAGGGAGTACTGGAATAGAGGCCCAATGTCCATCTGCTACCTTAATATTAAACTTATAAATATATGCACATAGATCTGTTTCCCCATCATCATATATAAATATACTTACATAAGTACATGTCTATATTTAGATCTCTATAAATGCCCTTTGCCTCCTTGTTCTTTCTTCTATTTTCTTCTACTTTCCTCTTGTCCCACTATCATGCCCAGTCTTCATTTGGGTTTCAGTAATTTCTCTTGGTTATGTTGCCTTTCATCAAACCTACCAGGCCTTCTATACCCTCCCAGCCACCGACTTGGGATCACTTGTTCCCTTGTCCTTGCACTGGTGAACACCACTTCCTTTCCCCAAACTCAACCTGTTCCACAATCCCCCAGAACCACTGGTTCCATTGTTTTCTCCTCCAGACAGTTTATCCAGGCTATCTCATCTAGATAGTCCAACAGGGATAATAATATGTACAAAAAAAAAACAATAAAGAGCCAAACAAAGCAGCAAAAGAAAACAAAACAGCTGAGCCTCGGTGGTGCTGTGGTTGTGTGTGGGATTGCGACCCACAGGGTTGGCAGTTCAAATCCAGCAGCAGCTCTCTAGGAACAAGGCTGGGCTTCTTACTTCCACCAGGACAATGATGCAGGGGAAACAAAAGAAAAAGAAAAAAAAGAAAGAAACAACAACAACAACAACAACAAAACAATGACAAATATAAAAGAAAGAAAAACCTGCAAATAGTTCAAGTTCTATTTGACCTTTAGGGGTGTTTTCCAGTTGAGTCTGATGGGGTGCCACGCCCTGACCCCAAAGTCTGTTTTTGGTCTCTCTCAGGCTGTTCTGCTATGTGCCCCCAGCATCCTGCCTCCTCATGGTAGAATCAGATAGAGCACAATTTCCGACATTGTGTCTCCAGTGTTCTCCCCTGTACAGTTTTGAGGCATTGAGAGATGGGTTCCACTCTCTCTTCCTCCCCTTCCTTTATTCCCCTGTACACTTATCACACATGTACCTCTTCCTGAGCTGTAGCTTCAGTGCTATCCTCTGAAGTAAATTCTTCTGGCAGGAGGAGGGGCTGTCAACATAATTGGGATTGGGACTGAACCCTCAAAACTCTCTACTGGTTCCATTCTTTATGCCAGTATTTTGCATTCACATCTTGGAGCACAGGGTTGAAGTCTAGTCCCTCTTTCCCTGTGGAGATATAAACAATACCCTCCCCTTGAGTGGGTTAGTGCCATTTTCCTCCTCTACACATTTATATCTCTTTTTTTTCTTTCCCCCTCTTCCTTTTAGTTGGTTACCCTATATACCCCTGGATTTGGTCTGGCTCCTGCCATATTACCTGGACTTCACACCAGGATTTTTTGCTTTTTCACTATGCCCCCTTTGCATTTTTTTTAAGTTTATCTCAGCCCACTCATGTTGTACTTGTCCTTTTGTGCTTGGCTTACTTTGCTTAGCACAGGGGTCCTCAAACTTTTTAAACAGAGGGCCAGTTCACTGTCCCTCAGACTGTTGGAAGGTCGGACTATAGTTTAAAAAAAAACTGTGAAAAAATTCCTATGCACATATCGTATTATGAAGTAAACAGACAAACAAATACAATATGTTTAATCAATTTTTTCTTTGTTTTTGGGGGGGCATCACTGTCCTCTGGTGGGAGTGAGAGGCCCAGCCTTGCACCTGGAGAGCTGCTGCTGGATTTGAACTGCCAAGTCAGTGGGCTGTAATCCCTCACTCAACCACTATGCCAACAGGGCTCAGCCCCATCAAATACAATATTTAAAATGAAGAACAAGTAAAGTTAAATCAACAAACTTACCAGTATTTCAATGGGAACTATGGGCATGTTTTTAGTTAATGAGATGGTCAATGTCCAGTTTCATATTTGCCACTGCTAGCCGTAACAAGTGATGCAAGTGTGCATCAGTTAGTCTAGATCTGGTTGGAGATTTCAGATGGTAAAAGTCTGTTCACAGACACAAGAGCTGCCAAAGATGGTTACCATTTTGAGTGCATGGTTTCTGAGATTAGGATATGTCTCAGAGGGGAGCGATTCATAGAAATTAGGAAGGATGCTTGCCTTGAATGCGTCTTTCAAAGAGCCACAATTCTGCAGCTCAGTCAGTTTCTTTTGGTAAATTGTATCCACATTTTGAATATCAATAGAAAATGAGTTATGGAAAAGCTCTATGTTCTGTTCATGGAGATGAAGCTCTTTAAATCTAAATTGTAACTCCTTTGCAACTTTTCCAGTGAATCCACACATGTATTGTTTGGGAATGCAACCAATGGTTTTTCCACTAACAGATTTTGAGTTGTGGGGTGATGGCAGAAATTTTCCTCCTTCACTTGTTTGATAAGGAGCCCTAATTTTCCTTTAAATGCTTTCACGTGTGATTGCATATCACAAATGAGCTTCCAATTTCCTTGAAGTTGCACATTGAAACTGTTGGGTAGCTCTACTATATCTGTCAAAAAGGCAAGGTGTCGTTTCCATTCTACATCATTGAGCTCTGGTACTTCTTTGTTTTTTGAAAGCAGAAAAGTTGTAATCTGTGGGAGTAAGTCATAGAAATGTTCCAAACTCTCCCTCAACTCAGCGAATGGACTTCTGTGTGGTACAGAACATCTTCATAAGCAACACTTAGCTTAGACAAAAATTGCTGCAATTTTGGTTTAGTGCATTAGCTCTAATGAAGTTAACACAAGATACCACAATTTTCATAACAGAGATCCACTTTAGTGATTTACTACACAGCACTTGTTGGTGGATGAGGCAGTGTATGGATATTGGGTGAGAATGGTTATGTTTGTCCATCTCTTGGTTAATGCAAGCAATTACTCCTTTCTTAGACAACACCCACCCCTACCCCACCCATGCTAGGAGCACCATCAATTGTCACACTGGCTAGTTTAGCCCAGTCCAGCTCCAAACCACTCACAGTTTGGCAAACGTTTTCATAGACATCCTCTCCTGTAGTTGTTCCTTTGATGCTTTGCAGTGCAGCAAGCTCTTCTGTGGCTTCGAAATAGTCATTCATCCCACAAATAAAAATTAGATGTTGTGCAAAATCACAAACATCATTATTTTCACTGAGTGCCAAGGAAAATAAGAAAGGTTTTTGTTCAGTTTTGCAAATGCAGATGCAAATTGTCTCCCATTTCTTCAATCCTTTGTGTAATTGTAGGTCCTGAAAGACTCACTGTGCTAAACAAATCTGTCTTCTCTGGACACATCTCTCTAACAACAGAAAGAAGACATTCTTTAACAAATTCTCCCTCCACGAATGGTCTGCCAGTGCACACTATTGGCTTGGCAACTTGTAATCATGCTCACAGCAATGAAATATTTAGCTGCTTCTGCTTCACAAAAGCATTTTGCTTAGTTGTCAGTGTATTTTTTCAGTTTTAATATTTTCTATTTTTCACTTCTCCGACCAAATAATCATATTTATCTTTATGTTGAGTTTGGTAGTGTTGACACAAATTGTATTCTTTGAACACAGACACTATATTCTGGCATATCAAACACACAGCTCTTTCCTTGTACTGCATGAAAAAGTAATCATAAGCCCACTGCTCTTTGAATATCCTACACTCCGAGTCAATTTTTCTCTTTCTTGATATCATTTTTCCAAGAGATGCCAAATTGCTATTACTAAAATACCAATATATATAGCATGCTACAAAACAATATACCAGCAATAACTTTGCCACACAGAAACATATAGACTGTACTGCCCATCATTGCAGTCTGATCAGTGTCCATCAATGCAGCTTTGCTAGAACACATCATTTCAGCCTCCCCAGTGCCCACATTGGTGAAACTGTGCTTTTACCTCAGGCTCACACTGGTGTAGTGTGGGAACCAACATGATTACAGAGTCCATTCCTCCACCACCTTTCCAGTTCACACTACCAAATGAACCTCACTGAGATCTGTAAACTCACACAGGTGAGAAAACCCATGCGATCAGATTCCACTACAGGTAAAAAGAAAGCATGTGTGCCTTTTTCTTCTGAATCTTGTATGGCTGACCTCACACTGCTCAGAGATGGTAACAGTGTGAACCGGGGCTTACACAGCACACAACATACAACATCATACACACTGAATAGTGATCAGAATGTAAATGCATTTACTGTCAGTTAAATTGGTTTTCCTACTCCTTGGCTGTCTGCAGAGTTGCATTAACTTCCCATGGGGCCCTAGACAGATGACCAGTTCGGGGTCCCCATGTGATAACACTGAGCATTGACCATTTGCAGTAACACTGAACACTTGCAATTATCATTACCACTGAGGGCAGACTATTTACGGTATCACTGTGATGCAACCCGCCTAAAAACCACCCCCCACTAGCTAACCAACTTAAAAAAACAAAAGGCTTTCCAGACTTCAAAAACAAAAGGCTCTCTTAGCTTCAAAAAAAAGTGCCCCCATCTGCAAAAAAAATTTCCTAACTTCAGAAAAAAAAAAGGTGCCCCTTAACTGCAACAATAAACTGCAAACTTTTAAAAAAGACCTCCTAACATAAAAAAAAAAAAAAAAAAAAAAACCTAAATATGGGCAAGCTCGTGAATTGTCCAATCACACTGTGGGGGCACATTCCACACATGTGCACTGGAATGAGTCAGCTTCTAAGCAGGATAGGCAGAAGCGGCAAAAAGACCCAGCGAGTCAGATAAATGTCCTTGGCGGGCTGCATATGGACCAGGGGCCATAGTTTGAGGACCCCTGGCTTAGCATAAGTTCCTCCAGTTCTTCTCATGCGGCAATATACTTCATGCTTCGTCACTGCTTTTTAGTGATGAGTAGAACTCCATCGTATGCATGTACCACTGTTTTTTAATCCATTCATCTGTTGATGGAAATCCAGGTTGTTTCCAACTCCTTGCAATTGTGAACTGTGCCGTGATGAGCATTAGAACATAGATATGTCTGAAACAAGCACACCATGGTTTGTTTCTTGCCTCTTCTGGGTATATGCTCAGTAGGGGGATTACTGGGTCCTATGATAGATCAGTCTCCATCTGTTTTAGATATTGTTAAATTGATTTCCATAATGGCTGTACATACTTGTAGGTCCACCAGCAGTGGACAAGAGTTCCTGTCTCCCCACAGTTACTACAACACTTGTTACTTTTTGATTTTTTGAATGGGCTCTCTTTGAGGGATTTAGGTGATATCTCATAGTTGTTTTAAGTTGCATTTCTCTAATGTTTAATAATCGGGAACATTTTCTCATATGTTTATTGGCCATTTGGATTTCTGCCCCTGTTAAACTTCTACTCAGATCCCTTGCCCACCTCCTCAGTGAGAAGCAAGTTTTAAGATTGTAAGATTGCAAAGTATTGCATACTTTAATAATAAAACTTTTGTCTAATGTGTCATTGCTAAAGATGTTTGTGGGTTCTCTTATTATTCTCTTGGTGAATTTTTCAATATACACAGGGGTTTTTGTCTTCAATATATCCCACTAGTCAATTTGTGACTCTTCTCTATGTGTATCCTTCTCTACTTCTGATAGCCTCGGTAGTCCCTGTGCCAAGGTTTTTAGGTTTGTCCTCAATAGTTTAGTGTAAGTTCCTCCAGTTCTTCTCATGCAGCAAGGTTTGCGATCCACCTTGAGTTTATTCTTGTGCATGGAGTTGGGTAAGGGTCTTGCTTCATTTTTCTGCAGGTAGATATCCATTTTTTCCAGAGCCATTTATTGAAGAGGATATCCAGTTCCCATTTGATATTTGGGGAGCCCTAATCAAAAATTAGTTGCCTGTATGCTGAAGTTTTTATCTCTGGGTCTTTAGGTCTTTTCCATTGGTCTGAAAATCTGTTGTTATACCAGCACCATACTGTTTTGACCACTGTGGGCATATAATACATGCTAAAGTCAGGGAGAGGAAGCCCTCCCACTTTGTCTTTCTTCTTGAGGAGTTCTCTGTTATTTCTGGGCTTCTCCCTTCTCCATATGAAGCTGGCAATAAGTTTTTTCCAATTATTTGAAGAAAGAGGGTGGTAATCATATTGGGATAGTATTAAAGTTACAAAGTACCATGGGCAGAACTAACATCTTTATTATATTGAGTCTTCCAATCCCTAAGCATGGGACATGCTTCCATTTATTGAGGTCACTCTTGGTTTCTTGTAATAATGTTGTGTAGTTTTTCTCATACAAATCTTTTGTTTTTTTAGTCAGTTATATCCCTAGATACTTCAATTTGTGATTGGTTATTGTAAAGGGTATTTACTTTTTAATTGCCTCTTCTGTGATCTTGTCTGATGTGTATAGTAGTAAGATAGACTTATGTTATTTGCTCTTATATCCTGCCATTCTCTCATATTCCTTTATAACTTCCAACACTCCACTTGTGGAATTTCAGGGATTGTTGATATATAAAATCATATCATCTGTGAATAATGATAATTTTGCCTCTTCATTCCCCACATTGATGAAAGCCTATGATCTGTTTTCTTTTCCTTATGTGGTTAGCTAGGACCTCCAGTATGATGTTAAATAGGAGTGAGGACAAGGGGCATCCCAGCTGGTCCCCTGTTTCAGTGGAATTGTTTTCGTCTTTCCCTTACTGACTACCATGTTGACTGTTGGTTTTTCATATGTAGCTTATATGTTATGAAGAGTTTTCCTTCCTATCTTCTTGAGTGTATTAAGTAGGAATGGGTATTGGATGTCATCGTATGCTTTTTCCATATCTATCAATATTATCATGTGATTCTTATAAGTTTTCCTGCCAATGTAGTGAATAATACTAATGGTCTTTCGTATGTTGAACCATCCGTGGTATGAATCCCACTCAGTTATGGTGAACTATTTTTAAAATATGCTTTTGTATTCCGTTGGCCAGTATTTTTTTTCTCTTGGGGAACTGTCTTCCTATTTTAATCATCCAGCTAATAAGCATGGCTAAATCAAATTGTGCTAGACAGTGCTTAGGAGGATCCTGTTTCTGTCTTAAAGAATACAGAAAAATACAATATTAAGTGGTATTCACAATATAGCTCTGGGCAATGTGACTGCTGTATGACTTTACTGCTTTGATCTTTGCAGGTAGGAGAAATGGAGACAGCCCAGATCATCTCAGTACCAACATAGTTCTCTACTGAGGACCAGAGAACAACCTTCTTTGATAGAATGCTGAATATGTTTCCAAAGGACTCTCAGCACAGCTGAGTTCAGGTGGCGTGTTGTGATGTGTCCCTCTCTTCTATGTTCACAGCAGTTGGTGAGCTAAATGTCTTGATAGAGGAGGCCGTATTTGAGGATTTTTTTTGGATCAATAGGGCTTTAGACGTTAAGTTTCCCTGCCTCAGTGGATGACTTCAATCAAATCTATGAAGTCTTGCTTGGTTTTGAAACTTCCCACAAACTTAGTGTGATCTGAGGACCCATAGTCCATTTTCATATGCTGCTCATTGAAGAGAAATACAGTAGATGGGATATAACTGATGTCAAAATACTGAGTATAAATTGGAGTTTGATCCACATCTACCAGGTACATAGTAGCTATTTTACTTAAATCAGATGAGGTCTTGGAAAGAATGTCATCTAACTGCAGACAGACGGGGTCCTCATCTCTCCCAAACCTACAACCACACTTTCTTGGCAGTTCTTTGTCTAATCTACTTCTGTTTTTGCCGGTCAGCTTGGGCAACAAGAAACTCATCTTGAAGTCATCCAAATGTTAATCCTCACGGTCAGTCCATGGAAGATGAGACTTTGTCAGCAAATGTGACTTCTCAGTCATCACTCAGGCATTGTACCTAATTCCCAGGAACCATCGGCCAGCATTTTGTTAAGGACTTTTTGCATCAATGTTCGTTAGGGATATTAGTGTGTAGTTCTCATTTCTTGTGGGATCCTTGCCCACTTTTAGCTTCATAGAAAGACTTTGGGAGTTTCTTATCTGGAAAGTTCAGGATTGGTATCAGTTCTTCTCTGAATGCTTGATAGAATTCTCCACTGAAACCAACTGGCCTGGGGGATATTTTTGTTGGTAATCGCTTAATAATCTCATCTATTTCTTGCTTTGCTATGGGTTTGTTGAGGTTCTTGACATCTATCTAGTCTTGGGAGGGAGTGTATATCCAAGTATTCATCCAGTTCTTCCAAAATTTTGAGTTAGTTAGTGTACAGGCCTACATAGTGCTGTGAAATTATCCTTTTGACTTCATTAGGGTTCATTATACTAATTCCTGTTTCATCCTTCATCCTTGCAATTCCTTCCTTTCTTTGGTTAGCTTTGCCAGCAGCCTATAAATTCTGGTAGCCCTTTCAAAGAACCATCTATTACTGCATTAATTTTGTCCATCCTTTTCTTCTTTTCCCTCTCTCTCCTGCATCTCACCTCTAATTTTTATTATTTCTTTCCTTTAGCTATTAGTATTATTCTGTTCACTCTCCTCTAATTGAACTAAGTTTTGTGTCAGCATATCAAACACAAGTTTTCTTTTTTCATGTGTGCATTTATTGCTATCAGGCATCTTCTGATAAATGTCTTTGCTGTGTCCCAAAGGTTCATTGTATTTTCACTCTCAATGGTTTCTTGAAATTTCCTTATTTCTTTTGCATTTGGTGATTGTTGATCTTCTGCCCATACTGGATTAGCAAGGATTTCTTGTAGGACTGGGTTTCTTTTTATATATTATTTGAGTTTCTCTTTGTCTGGGAAGACTCTTAACTTCTCTATCTTAACAGATAATTTTGCTGGGTATGGTATTGGTTTTGTTTTATTTTCCTTCAATTTTTGGTGTGTGTTACTCCATTCCCTCCTCTTCTTCATCATGTCCATCCATAGGTTGGAATATACTCTTAGGTGGGTACCTTTATATTGACTATTTGTTTTTCTCTAGCTGCTCTTATGATCTTCTTGTTTTCCTCATAGTTGGACAACAGAAAAGTGGGTAAAGGGAGACATTGGACAGCATTCGACAAGACAAAATTATAATAGTTTATAAATTATCAAGGGTCCTCGAGGGAGGGGGGAGCGGGGAAGGAGTGAGAAAAAGAGGAGCCCATACCTTGGACCCAAGTAGAAAGAAAATGCTTTGAGAATGATGATGGCATCAAAGGTACAAATGTGCTTCATAAAATAAGTCTTTTGATGAGCATAAATATTTTATTTTTAAGAAGGTCTCAATTATCGAGTCCAATTTCTGTACATTTTTATTTCATCCAGTAGTATTACTATGTATTGGTTTCTAAGTTTGTCCTTATATTTTCTTTGATAATTTCTATGGTTTTGGCTTTACTCTTAAGTCTTTGGTCTACCCTGAGTTAGTTTTTCATATAGTGCCGATTCAGCTAATAGTTGGTTCTTTGAAAGGATCAGCAACATGCCAAAGGGAAATAAAAGACTTAAGGGATGAAATAACAAAATCTAGTGGCAAATTGACAGACATTGCCAACATACTTGAGGAAGCAGAGAATTGCACCAATGACCTAGAAAATAACCAAGACTTAAGCTTACCTCATCAAATGGGAAAAGCAGTCAAATAAGACAATTAGAGAATCTGAAGAAAATGGGAGAGCCACAATTATCAGAAGATGCCTGATAGCAATAAATGTTGAATTAGTTAGAATACAGACTTTCAAAGTGCTGTCAAACTATAAAGTGCTGTCAAACTATCCTATTGACTTTTTTGTTGTCTTCTTCGAGTAGTCCAATTATTCTAATATTGTGTTTTCATTCTCATTGGCTTCTTGAAAATTTCTGATTTCATCTCTGATCTGGGCTAATACCCAGTCCTTTGCAATTGAGAATGATTCATCCTCCAATTGTGTGCCCTTGTTTTAGTTATCATCCTTCTTTTGATTTCCAGCTTTGTGGCACAGTGATCAGGTAGAGATGTCTGTATAATCTCCATGTGTTTGAATTTACTCACACTGGATTTGTGTCTCAGCATGTGATCTAACTTTGAGTATGTGTCATGTGGCCTTAAAAAGAATGTGATCTTTTTTTCTTTTTTGCATTTGGTTGGAAAGCTTAGAAACTATCAGGTCACGTCATCCAATTGTGCTGTTTAGATCTGAAGCCTCCTTGTTGAGTTTCTCTCCCAGTGATCTGTCTTTTTTAGAGAGTTTTTTATTAAAGTCACCTACTATAAATGTTAAGAGATTTCTTTTCTTATCTTTTGGAGTCGCTGCCCACAGGTTGGGAATCATTGACCAAGGGACATGGTAGCAAAGGATGTAGGAAATGGGGCACTGAAAACAATAAATATGAGAAGCAAATGCTCTGAAATTGTTTGTGTTGATGATTGAACAACTCTTTTTAATATGATTGGGCCATTAACATGTATGATATGTGAAATATATTCTAAGAAAACATTTTTTAAAGAACTCATCAAGAAAGTAAAAAGAGAATGTACAGAGTGGGAATGGAAACTAGCAAAATTGATCCAGGCAAAGAAAGACCCCAGGAGAAGCAAAAGAGTTAAAGGCAACAAATGTAAATATTATTATATATCCAAACCTGCAATAGTAGAATAACAATAAGCTATGAGTTGGCATATAGGTAGAGAAAATGTTTTCTGTACAGATATCTGAACAGGAAGATGCTATACCCTATGGCCCAACTAGAACATGGAGAACACCAGGATCTTATATAAGCGATGTCTATCTGCTGCCTTAATAAAGTATATGCACACAGATCTATTTCCCCACCATCATATTTAAGTATATTTACCTATGATTATGCCTGTATTTAGATCTCTATAAATGCTCTTTGCCTCCAAGTTCTTTCCTCTATTTCCTTTTACTTTCCTCTTGGCCCACCATCATTCTCATCCTTCATTTGGGTTTCAGTTATTTCTTTCTGTTACATTACACTTGTCAATCCCTATCAGGCCTCTTACACCCACCTGGCCACTGATTTTGTATCACTTCTTGTTCCCTTTTCCCTGGGATGGCCAACACCACCTCCTTTCCCCCACCTCCCCATCTCTCATGTTCCCCCCAGGACCTTCAGTCCCATTGTTTTCTCCTTCAAACTGTTTATCAAGCCTCTCTCATTTAGATAGACTTGCAGAGATAATAATATTTATGAAAAAACAAGACATCACAAGATGAATCGAGAAAAGAAAACAAAGGGATGACAACAACAAAAAACAATGTCTGGACAAAATAAATTAATAACTAATAATAATAAAGAAAAACCTGTAAATTGTTGAGTCTGGTCGTTGACCTCCAGAAGTGTCCCCTGGTTGAATAAGATAGGGTGCCACATGCTGGCCCCAAAGTATATCCTTGGAACTCCCTCAGGATCTCCATGCTCTGCTCCTCCTGCTGCCCTGCCTGGGTGTAGTGGGGTCAGAAAAGGTACACTGCCAACCCTACTTCTCCAGTTTTGTTCCAGTAGGACCTTGGGTCAGCAAAGGACACCATATTTCATAGTGGGGCTGACCATATGGTCTGCTCTATGCAATGGCTATTCTGAGTGTGGAGATCATTCTCGAAGCTGGTTGGACCAGGATGCACTCCATTCTGTCTTTCTCCCCCTTCATTTGCTTCCGTGTGCTCTGGTTGAACATATCCTTCTCCCCACACTGCTGCTCCAGTGCTGACCTCCAAAGCAAACTCCCCTGGAGGTATAGGCAGCTGTCCATGTAGTTGGGATTGGGGCTGGGCCCTCATACTCCTCCACTGGCTCCCCGCTTCATGCCGTCATGCTTCATTGACATCCTGTAACACCGGATTTAAGTTTGGTTCCTCTTTCTCTGTGGAGATATCAACAATATGGTCCCCTTGGGTGGGTTAGTGCCCCCTTCCCCCATTACACATTGCTATCTCCACCTCCCCTCCTCAGTTGGCTACCATATGTAACCCTGGATTTGGTCTGACCCCTGTCATTACACCTGGGTCTCACCTCAAGAATTTCTGTATACAATAGATTTCCCCCCTATGCCCCTTTTGCATTTTTTTAAGCTGACCTCAGTGGACTTACAGAAAATCATACAAAACCCAAACAGGAAGTGAACAGAAAAATTAAACAATGACTACATAAAATAGAGAAAAACCTCAAACTGAAAAGAAAGCAGAAAATATAAAAACCTGAAACAACTCTAAAATGATTCAAAGAGGAGATCAAATGATAAGGAAATACATTTTAACCTAGCTACACTACCCTGGTGGACTTTACAATGCTGGATATCTCCTAGCAAGGCTATGCACATCCCTGGTCTATGGTCAAGAGGATTCACCAGAGACTTAATCTACATGTGGACCCTGCAAATGAACTTTGGGGTTCCACTGTCATCTGTGGCCTTCTGCAAACTGGGTGTTCACAATTTAACCTCTGATATCATGCCTTCCTTTGGATTTCATGATTTAAAGTCCTTGGGTCACACAGGCTAGTGTGTGCCTTCCATTTGGACTTACTTGATGTATCACTTTGATGGCTACTTATTTTAAGAGAGTCTTTAAGACCCCAAACCATATTTTTTCTGATAGCCAGGCACCCTTTGGTTTCTTTATCACAATCTGCTATAGCACTCATATCTTCAGTGATCTTTTCTTTCATGTGGGTATCAAATAGCACAATGTCATCAGAACTAATGATTCTTAGCTTGAGGTTAGAATAAACTGAGTCCTAAATTTATTCATGTATTAATGGTATATATATATATATATATATATATATATAACTTTAGAGACATCATTTTTACTTCATAAAATAAGTCTTTTGATGGACATAAATATTTTTAAGGTCTCAATTATTGAGTTCAATTTCTGTTTGTGCATATTTATTACATTTAATCATATATTTATGCTATGTGTTGGCTTCTAAGTTTGTAGTTATATTTTCTTTGATAATTTGTATGGGTTGGACTTTACTCTTAAAAGAGTCTTTGGTCTACCCTGAGTTAGTATTTCATATAGTGAGGGTTAGAGATTTTGTTTCAGTTTTCTGTAAGTAGATATCCCATTGCCATAGCCATTTGTTAAAGAGACTATCTCTTCAGCATTTAATGGGCTGCTGTGTGTGCTCATAGGTTGTGCATAGATGGATTAAATGCATCCACTTAGAAGCCCTGGTACTATAGGGGATTATGCATTGAACTGCTAACCACCATGTCAGCAGTTTGAAAGGAGAAAGATGAAGCTTTCTACACCCTAAAAAATGTACAGATACTTAAAACCTACAGAGCCAGGTCAATTCTGTCTTTTAGGGTCATTATGAGTCCTAATTGATTCAATGACAGTGAATTTGTTTGTTTATCATTTTGTTTGCATATAATTCACATATCATGCAATTTAATTATCCATTCATATTAAGAGAGCTGTGCAATTGTCACTGCAATCAATTTCATACCATTTTCTTCTCATACTCATTGTTAGTACCCCATTTGTCTCTATTCTCCCCTGCTTTATCCCTAGGTAATTATTAATCCAGTTACTGTCTCTATATATTTTTGTATTTTAGGTTTTATATAGAGTAAATCGTACAAAACAAAAACAAATGAAACCCAACAACATAAAAAATAATCGAACTGCAGTTTTTCATAATGTCCTCTTAGTTTTCTTTTTACTTCATTTAGTTCTGTTGTGACATCACCCAATTAATTATTCATGTTGTTTACATCTTCTTTTTTGTCAGCAGTTCCTCAGGTCTATTAATTCTTTGAAAGAGCCCACCCCTAGTCTTATAGATTCTTTCTATTGCTTGTGTTTCATATATTTCTGCTCTAATTTTATTACTTCCTTTCTTTTTAGGATTGTAGGCTTTTTCTTCTTTTCTAATTATCTGAAATGTTGAATTAAGATATTTTTCTGACTTTTTGATGTATGGAGTTATTGTTATGCATTGTTCTCTATGCACTGCTTTTGTTATATCTCAAATATTTTGGCTTTCTGTATCTGCATTTGCACTTGATGCAATATTATTTATTTTTCTTCTATTACTCATTATTTTAAAAACAGTATTATTCAATTTCCATTGAAATATTTGCTTCTTGATCTTGATCAGTTGCTTTCTAATTTTATAGTACTGTGATCTGAGAAGAAATCTTGTTTCAATGTTTTAAAATTTATTGTGGTTTGGTGTATGGTTTTGCATTCTAGAAAGTGTTGTGTAATGTTGAGTGGAGTAGTCTGTATGAAGTAAAGTTGGTTGAGTGTGTTATTTATGTATTTTATATAATTGTTGAGATTTCTATGTTTTCTTCAACAGATAGTAAAGTCCCTACTATCTTTGTAGAGTCGTTCATGTCTTTTTAACTCTGTTAAAGTTGATTGATGTATGTCATGTCTCTTTCATTGGGTGTGTAGATTTATTAGCTTGTAGAATTGATCTTGTAATTATTTTTTAGTATTCTTCTGTGTCTCTCTTGCTGGTTTTTGCTTTTTTAAGTCTATATCATCAGGAATTAATATTGCCTCACTTGCTCTTTGGCTGACATTTATTGATCTATGTCTTGTTTTGTTGCTGTTTGAATTTTTGATGTTTACATTATTTTTCTCTTTGTGTATAAAGTGTAAGCAGCATATTAATAGGTCATTTTTTTACTTATTCTATTACCTTTTGCCTCTTAACCGGCATATTCAATCCTATTATTAATAGGGATGAATTTATAGTCGTTGGTTTTGTTGAATGTGTATGCTTTTGTTTGTTCTTTTTGATGTGCTGATGGTTTATTTGTTTCAAATCCTTTTCTGTACTATTAATTTTGTTTATGGATTTTATCATTTCCTTCATTGCAGTTGCTTATAGATGTCTATGGTTTTCTTTTTCTTTTCTTTTTTTGAGTTTAAATGTATTTTATTTTTAAACAACTACACAACATGTTTTTTTCCCCTTAAAATAAAAGCCTCTGCTCCAAATAAATCAGAGTCAAAAGTAAACGAAGTGCTTAAAATGGCATCAGTTCCCTTTGTCTAAGTCCTGGTGTCATGTGGATGAATAGCAGCTGGTTAGGATGAGGCAATTGGTTGTGAGTTCCCACTATGTTAACATTTTAAAATCTCTAAGTCATCCTTAAAGAAGATCATATATGGGGTCACACCATCTTCATGGTAGTCCAGGAGAGCAACCATGCCATCTGGATTCATGGTCTCACCAATAAAGAACTGGCAGTTTTTGAAATTTGCAAGGATGTACATGATTTGTTCTACAGCCCCCGTCATAGAAGGCTTTACTCTTTCTGGTTTCTGCTCTTCAAGTTTGCCTTTGATTGATTTCATGTAGTCTTTAATGTACTTCTTGTTGGCTTCTTTTGTGAAGATCATTTCTTGCAAGCGACGGTTTATGACAATATCAACTTCAGGGACCATTGTGTTTTCTGTTCCATCGCCATCGGGCCCTTCAGCTGAGGCATTGCCACCAGTGAATGAGTCATCGATTTCACCTTTGGTCCTACTGACCATCTTGCTCTCCACTTCCAGACACAGCCCGTCTGCGATCACCTGGATCTTGCAGGTGTAGGAGAACATCACATCATGGCTGATGGGGTCCTGGTAGATGATCATGAGGGCACCCAGTGGCCACACTACCTTAGGATGAGCCCAGAGCTCATGCAGCTGGAGTGGCGCTCGCGGGGAAGGGGGAGCCAGTGGAAAGGGTGGTTTCCTTTTTCTTTGGTTGAGAAATAAATTTTTTATAGTTACCCTATGATTTATTATTGTATTTCCAAATTTAATACAGTTTATTTTCTTTTAATATCATCTTTACTTCTCCATTTGGAAATTCTGAAATACATCATTTAGCCCATCTTTTTGCTTTTCAGTCATCACAGTTTTTAAATTGACAGATATTAAGCAGGACACCATTGATGGGGGCAGGGGGTTCTTGATTAAAAATTTGGTCTATATGGAGCAGCAAAAATTTTCATAGAATGCAAAAATAGTATTGTATTGTGTTTATTTTAATTTTAAAATGCCATGGGACATTGTAAAATTGTTAAAAAGTGGGATGCCTGGTCACTCTCACAATATATGTATTTCAAACCCACCAGGAGAAGGTTGAGGCTTTTTGAGTCTGTAAAGATGTACAACTTCAGAAACTCACAGGGAAAGTCTTACCCTACCTTATAGAGTCACTCTGAGTCATAATAGATTTGATGACAATTAGTCTGAATGAGTTTATATCTGGGTTGATTTCCAAATGATGTCAAATGTCTTCATCTCTGGTTGCTGTCTCCCCTTCCTGGTTCTCTATTTGAAGGACTCCTGCAAGCATTTCTTTTAAAATTGTCTCATTTTTAGGAATTCCTTTTATTCCACCATCATATTTCTTGGACAGTTTTGCTGGATATAAAATTTTTGCTTACATTTTTCTTCTTTAAAGTTTTTACATATACATATGTGTGTGTGTGTGTGTGTGTGTGTGTGTGTGCCATTGGCTTCTGGCTTATTTGGTTTCTATTGCTAAAGGGAATCTAAGTATAAAAGTAAAATTTTTTAAATTTTGTTTCTTTTTTCAGAAGACTTTATCTCCTTATTTTACCCACTTTTTTCCTATTATTTTTATTTTTGGAAACTTTTCATTTTTATTTTTTCTGACATTCTCTTTTAAAAAAATCATTTTATTGGGGGCTCATACAACCTGTTTTATTTTAATGTATGATTTGAAGTTGTATGTAAGACCTATTTGTATTATTGAATTACATCTTTATCGCATGTTTATTTACTTCAGTGTGGTTTTGCTTTGCTTTGTTTCATTTCAGCATAACTGGGCATCCTGGTGAGTGTGCTGTTTGGTCGCAGATTTGAGAGTACTGTGTCATTTATTACCTGTATCTAGGTGAATCTGGTACCAGGTGAGAGTGTGGCTATGAATCTCTAATCTCTGGTCATATAGAGCGGTTGAGAATAAATTAAATATTCACAATTGAATATTTACCATGATCATTCTGATGGTGTTAACTTTAGTGGTCATTCATTGTTACCTACTAGTAAGTCCATCACATTCTTTCTATGTGATTTACACTTTATTCTCACAGATCACCATGGAACTTCACTTTTCAGTGTGTGTGAGGGGTGCATGTGTAGCAAAAATCTCTGAAGTGTGTGTATTTAGAAGATGTGTAAACCTTAAAAGTTGCTGAATCTTAAAAGCTATGGATTTGTGTATGTATGAGTGTGTGTGTGTATCCCCAAGTTCCTACTGTAAACAAAAACCTACTACGAACTCAAATAAAATAGAACTACAGTCAACTCTTGTTACTTGGGGTACTAATAGTCTCTAAACTCATGTTGGTTAAGGAGTAGTGTAGGATTAATTCCCTGTAAGTCTCTAATCACAATATTTTTGTCAACTAATTAATACAAAGTCCATTTACATGTCTTATGCCTATTTAATATTTGTTTCTTATAAATAATTATATAAAGTATCCATTTATAACAAAGCACTGGTGGGAGGGATTGAACATTTTCCTAACCTTGAGTTATGTAATTATAAGTGTATTTGCTTTTCTGTCAATTATGCTTTCCATTACCAGTCGTGATTTCATTAATTTAGCCATTTTTCATCTTTATTTTTCTTTCACAATTTAATTACACATGGTATATCTTAATTTAGCACATTTCCGAGCTGTTGTTGAAGCTTTTACATGCAGGTGAGTTGGTTTCTCCCCATCATGATTTATACACGACAGAACAAAACACTGCCCAATCTGTGCCATCTTCACAACTGTTCCAGTGCCGGACTCCTCTGTTGCAGCCGGGCTGTCAATCCAACTCCTTAGGGCCTTTGTCATCTCTGTTGCCCCTCCAGTCTACCATCAGTGTACCATCATGAGCCCACTTCCTCCTCATGTTCCCTGTTTCCATTCCTCTTCCTTTCCCTATCCTTTGAACTTTGTCCTCGATGAAATGTTATCATTTGATCTTAACTTAACGGGAAGGTTATCATTGCCTTGCTCTATCTTCTCCCTAAATGTAAAACAATTCCTTCAAGTTGTTTTACTGGAAGCTACAGTAACTTCAAAATTAAGCTGAACAGAACTTGATCCTTATACCAAACTCACCAAATTCACTTCCTGCAAGTTGATTCTGATGCCTATCAACCTCAATACAGTGGGAATTTATAATTTAGACATACTTCACTACTAGGGTTTTCTTTGAATAGATATTTGGGCTGGACAGAAGCATCTTCTACTGCAAAACCAGATGAATACCGTTTTAGTTAACAACACTTGTTTTATAATCAACAACACCTCTCAGAGTGGCATTTTGATAAAGCTGGGAGCAGTGACATGTCTAGGGATTACAAAGAGCAAGGACTACCTGGAGTAACACTGTCAGAGGGGTTGTAAAGATTTACAGTCTCAGAAAGCTCCAGAGGCAGGTCTACCTTGTCTGATATTGTTGCTATAGGTCAGAATTGACTCCATGGCAGTGATTTTTGGCATAATGTGATGAACTAATTACATAACTCTGGGGAACCATTCCCAGCTTAGTTCCTGTGATTGGCCATCACAGTACTATAGAGATCAAAGCCTGATAAGTCACATCTGGTGACCATCAAGCTATTTGTCATGGGGATTTAAAAGTCTGAAGGACACTATCTTCTCTCAATGAATCGTAGTCTCCTAGGGATGAAAAGGTGAATGTAGAAGAAGCTATAGTACTGGGTAGAGAACATTTAGGAGCAAAATGGAAGTACAATGATGGTCACCACGCACTATCACTGTTCTCTGACCTAGAGTGATCCTACAAGGCAGAGTAGAGCTGCTCCTTGGAGTTTCTGAGGATGTAAATAGTTATGGTAGCAGATAACCCCATCATGTTAGTTCAGGTGGACTACAGAAACGAATTCATAAACACACATATGGGTATAAAGGAGAGGTTTATGTACAAGAGAAATGGAACATTGAGAAAGTATTCCAACTCAGTCCAGTCGCAGGTCATAAGTTCTGTATTAGCCCAGATACCAGTCTATAAAAATCTTCTTCCAACTCACTTAGCATGTGCAATGTCACCAAGAGTCTTGTGTATCCAGTGGAAATAGAAGCATCCTTGTGCTGGCAGGGGTCTCCTCATGGCTCCTCATTTCCAGGGCTCAGGTTCCATCAGCATGCCACCATCTTGTCTTGTCGGTCGACCAAGAGACTGAATCAAGTTTCTCTCCTCCAATTGGAAAATACTGTGAGACTTTCCAGAATTCTCAGGAGAAAGCCATGCCTACACAGAAACCTCATTGGCTATCTCCAGATTGACAGGCTAGACTCCACCCCTACACTTCCAATCATGAAATTGACATCAAGTATGTGGAGTGGCTGGTGAGTTTGAACCACTATGTGTGGCTATCAGCCCAACACATAACCACTGCATTATGAATTATTAAACATCACTGAATTTTTCACTTTAAAGTGGGTAATTTGGGGTTTTATGAATTTCAACTCAATTTTAAACAAAAAGTATTGATAAGAACAATAACCATCACCATAAGTACCACCCCCACCACCCCCCCCACACACACACCAAAAAAATAGCAGCACTCAAACAACACTACTGCCATTTTATACATCAACTCTCATGCATAGAGATCCCATATAAGTTTTCCCAGATGGTAAATCTTTAGAGAAGCAGCCAACCTTATCTTTCTCTCAGGGAATGACTGAAGGTTTTGAACTGCTAACCTTTCAGTTCAGCTCAGTGCCTAATTCACAGCCAGACCATGGCTTCTTAACAATAGTATGAGTACTTACATGATTTTATTTGCATCCTCTTGTATCTTCTATAGAATATTCTTCACCTGAAGACTCTCCTTCACCTTCATAGACAGCCCTGAGTTTCCTGTTATTCAGATCTCAGGATATCTCTCCTCATTTAATGACCTGGTCTTGCAACCTCTCCACAGATGAGTGCTGCCTTTGGCATTTCAATGAGATTTTGTCAAGGACTTACTGGGAAATAGTAGAACCACACAGAACGTACCATAAAGTTACATAAAATTCTATAAATTACAGAAACTCATAGGTAAGAATTTTCTATAAGTAACTCTACATATTAAGTTCTGCATGGAGTCATTGAATGGTCATATTAATCTGTCACCCAAGGAAGGTCTAACCCTCACCCACACACACACACACAAAAACCCTGTTGTCTTCCTTTGGGTTTTAGTAATGCCTCTTGGTTGCATTGTCCTTAATAAATCTCTCTCAGGCCTCTTACATTCTCCTTGCCTCTTATTTTGTATCACTTGTTGTTCCCTTGCACCTGAGTTTGTTAATACCAGTTCCTTTTCCCACCTTCTTCTTTCCCTTGTCTACCCAAAATCATCTGTCTTATTGTTTTCTCTTCCTCATTGTTGATCCAGCCTAACTTATCTAGATAGACCCTCAGAGATAATAATATGCACAAAAACAAGATAGGGCAAAACAAAACAATGACAAAAAAATTAAATAAAAGCCTGTAAATAGTTGAAGGCCTCTTTCTTGATCTTTAGTAGTGCTTTCCAGTCCAGTCTAATGGAGTGCCACACTCTGGGCCCAAAGTCTATTTTTGGTACTCCCTTGGGCTTTCTTTGCTCTGCTCCCTTTATTGCATACCCTTAGTGTTTTTCTCGGTGTGATGGGGTCAGATTGGGTGCCATTTGTACACTGTGTCTCAATTGTTGTCACCTGCAGGGCTATGGGTAAAAGAGAGCTGTCCTGTGTTCTAGTGTGGCAGTGCATATGGTCTTCTCTGTGCTTTAGCTGCTCTGATCAGGAATATTTTTCTTAAAGCTTGGTGGACCACTCTCTCTTCCTCCCTCTTCATTTGCTCCCATGTGCTCTGATTAAACACCTCACTCTCCCTGAACAGTAGCTTCAGTGCTGTCCTCTGAAAGAATTACTGAAACCCAAATGAAGGCTGAGCATGCTGTGAGACAAGAGGAAAGTAAAGGAAATAGAAGACAGAACTAGGAGGCAAAGAGCATTTATAGAGGTCTACATATAGGCATGTACATATAGAAATATATTTATATATGCTGATGGGGAAATAGATCTATGTGTATATATTTATAGGTTTAGTAATAAGGTAGCACATGGACATTGGGCCTCCACTAAAGTACTCCCTCAATGGAACAATACTTTGTTCCATTAGATTGGCATTCCATAATGCTCACCTTCTAGACACGATTTCTGAAGACAATTGTGTGCATAAGCAAACAGGGTGAAGAAAGTAGATGGTGCCCAGCTGTCAAAAGATATAGCATTTGGGTCTGAAAGACTTGAAAGTAAACAAGTGACCATCTGCCTGAGAAGCAAGAAAGCCCACATGGAAGCACACCAGGCTGTGTGAGCATAAGTTGTTCAAGGGACCAGGTATCTGACATAAAAGAACAAAAAATCATATCATTGTATGCTTAACTTCCCCATACAAATGCTGAAGACAAATATGTGCATAAGTAAATGTGGTGAAGAAGGCTGATGGTGCCTAGCTATCTATTGAGAGATATAGTGTCTGGAGTCTTAAAGGCTTGAAGGAAACAAAACAGTCATCTAGCCCAAAAGCAACAAAGTTCACATGGAAGAAGTCAACAAGCCTGTGTGGGCATGAGGTGCCTAAGGGATCAGATATCAGGCATCAGAGAACAAAAAATCATATCATTGTGAATGAGGAGGATGCAGATTGGGAACTAAGGCTCATCTGTAGACAACTGGACGTTCCTTTGCAGAGGGATCACGGGGAGAAGGTGGTCCAGTCAGGGTGCAGTGCAGCATTGATGAAACACAACATTCCTCCAGTTCTTAAAGGCTTCCTTTCCA
Organism: Nesogale talazaci; assembly: GCA_004026705.1. Lineage (NCBI taxonomy): Eukaryota > Metazoa > Chordata > Mammalia > Afrosoricida > Tenrecidae > Nesogale > Nesogale talazaci. The sequence continues at coordinate 127,409 of PVJH01002792.1, forward strand.
CCCCAACCCCCATCATGATCCCAATTCTACCTCACAAATTCAGCTAGACTGGAGGATGTGCAATGGTATAGATAGGAATTGGAAACACAGATAATCCAGGACAGATGATCACTTCGGAACCAGTGGTGAAAGTGCGGATACCAGGAAGATGGAGAGAAGGTGGGGTAGAAAGGATGAACTGGTTACAAGGGGCTATATATGACCTCCTCCCTGGGGGACGGACAACAGAAAAGTGGGAGAAGGAAAACATCTGGCAGTGTGAGATATGATAAAATAATAATTTATCCATTACTAAGGATTCATGAGGGACAGGGAAGCTGGGAGGGAGGGGGGAAATGAGGAGTTGTTACCAAGGACTCAAGTGGAAAATAAATGGTTTGAGAATGATGATGGCAACAAATGTACAAATGTCCTGGATGAAAGTATGGATTGTGATAAGAGTTGTATGAGCCCCAATAGAATGATTTTTTTCAAAGAAAAAAATGAAAGAAAATATGCTCCACAAACTACTTCATAGCAAATTAGTAAGAACGTTGACCATGAACTACCCAAAGATGTGTTAAAGACGGCAACACTGGTCAAGTGCAACTGAATCAGAAATGCACACTCAACTGTAAACTTTCCTCTGGGAAAAATAAGCAAATGTTTAAAACATTATAAAAATGCCGTGGGGAATTTTAACTCTTCTCAGATAAATTTTGTCTTGGCATAAGTACAAGAGGCCTGGAGTTATTACTGTTGCAGCTCAGGGCAAATGAAATCTAAGAGACCACTAGGTTGTATCCAAAGGGTTCCATCAGGGAGTTAGAAAGGAAATTTTGCATAAAATATGTACATATTTCTATCTATATCTATATCTATAAAACATACATTTTAAATATTAATAATTTTAGGAAACTTGTTAAAATTTGAAAGGAAGATGGGGAGAAATAAAAGTAGAAAGCAGCTGGAGAGAAAAAGTTGCTTTGTTTTGTTTTGTTTCTTTTCTTACTTCAGTGTGGGGGAAAAGGGCCACAAATCCATAGACAAGCAGCCAGGCCTATGAGTGGCATTTACAAATCTCTGCAGGCAGCTCCGTGGGACCAGTGTCTGAACTGGAGGATCCCTAGCTCCATTTACTCTGGCTGTCCCAGTCTGTATCCTGTTTCAATGTTTCAATGTTGAGGTGTTTCATTTTATTTTTGATGACTTGTAAACTTCCTAGTTTCATTGCCATGCATTTCAAGCTCCAACTATTATTAATAGGTGCGTGTAGATCTTTCTTCTCAGTTTGAGCCAAGCCCAATAACAATGAGGGTCTTGAAAGTTTTGTGCCCTCCATGGCATTAAAGTCAACTCAAATGCAGGAAACATTTCTCCCCAATTGTGTTCTGAATGCCTTTCAAACTTGAGGAGCTCATCTTCTGGCACTGTGTGTCAGGCAGGGTTCTCTTAGAGAAATAAAATCAGGACACTAGTAATTCTTTTTATATGTTTATATATAGAGAAAGGTATATAAGATAAGAAAGAAACAGTGAACTATCTATAAAGCAGTACAAATTGCTCAGTGCAACTCACTTGCGTGAGACAGCTAGAAGACTGGCAGTCCTTCAAGTCTTCAGGGCCGCTGAGTAGTCCTCTGTAGAGCAATTTAGGCTATCTGGTCACAGACAGCAAACAGCATAGCAGGTCACCAACAGTCAGCCAGATGACAGAGTCCAACAGTCCCCAGCTCAAGAGATGTATATGCCAGAGCGTGGTGAAGTAGGGCTTGAAGGATCCTCAACGCATAGCAACACAGTCCACGATTAGGTGTCCCACGGGTAGTGTTGTTTGGAGGTCGAGGCACAGGACGAACAAGGCAGCTCTCTGGTCGGAAGATCTGGAAGCAAGAGAGAGGGCGGGACTCGCCGAGCCCTTCCTATCTCTGCCCTTCAATTCATCCTGTGTGTTCATTGGCCGTGCCGTCACAACAACCCACCAATCTTCTGTAGCCATGCTGGCATAACAAACCTACCCATCACACACGGTATCAAGCAGTGTTTGACTGTGGGTCCTAAGGTGGCCAACTTTCCACAAGTGATCTGCCTGTTCCTTCTTCTTAGCCATCTTAGTCTGAAAGTTCTAATGAAACCTGCCTCCGTAGATGACCACGCTGGTATTTGAAATACCAATATATAGCTTCTAGCGCAAGCACAACACCCACATCACTGCAGTACAAGGCACTGAGAAATGGGTTCTGGCTCAGATATATAGGTCTACACAAATAAAAATACATGGTGCAAACACACATATTTACTTAAGACACAAATACGGGTACTCAGATACAACTAAACTCCTTCCTTATATTATAGAGGGCTTTTGTGTGTTTGTTTGAATGTTTAAGAGGTAGAGTCTCAAGGGACAGTCTGTCAACTGGCATAACAATGTTCACAACAGTTGTGATCTTCATTGTAATGAAGGGAGAAGTCTTAGAGGCTTCCAATGACCATCTGTTACTTTCCAGTTGCCAGGAGCAGTAAGAAGTTCACTTAAGTGCACAGAGAAAGCAAGTCTACATCAATTAAATTGTCATCTCTCCTGATACCAGCATAACTAGATGACATTCAGCTGCCACTGCAAACCATTCTGATTGAGGAAGCAATAGCAAGTTCTGGTTGCCCATTCACTGCCATCGAGTGAATCCCAAATTGTAGTGACCCTACGGGTTTGAACCTGTCTTTCTGATACTTTAACTCTTCATGGGAGTAGAGAACCTCACTTTTCTTCCTTGAATCAGATGGTGGTTTTGAACTTCTAACCTTGAGGTTAGTAGCCCAATGCATAATCCACTATGCCACCATGGTTTCTTCATCCTGGATAGGAGAGAAGTCTGAAGCAGGACTCTCATGCTTATTTGGAAAAATGAAAAGCCAGACACTAGAATATAGAGAACAAAGACTGGTGGGCATATTGCCACATTTCCCACCTAGAGCTTGCCACTTTGGATCAATTTTTTGGGAAATAGCCCAGTGGGACACACACTAAAGAATATTACTCCTAAGTTTGCTGCTTTACTAAAAACCATTAGTATGAGACCAAAGGGTCACAATGATCCTAAAGTAAGGACAGATGAGTGGATAAAGAGGCAAGGAGATTAGAGTAAGAGAAAGGAGACAAAATGAGCACAATTAGAAAGAAGCCTACCACATTGTGATCGATGTAGTAATGGCACCCAACAATTTCTTTTGGCACCCAACAATTTGTGTGGACATGTTCCAGTTATAAATTGTCAAGGGCCCATCACTTGTCATGTACACTTTCACCAAAAGTTCAAAATATGCATTATTTAAAAAATACCAACAAATACAGAAATAAGTGCAGTCTAGATGTGGCCATTAGGCTGTTGCTTGCCAGACCCCCATGCCATGCTTAAATTGTTTGGTGGCATTGTATTCTAGAGAAATGACTCAGATAAAACTTCTCCATTATCTGCACCAATTTTTATATAAATTTGCATCTGAACACCAAAGACAAACTTACTGCCATCAAGTCATTTCGGACTCATAGTGACCCTAGCCAAAAAACCGACTCCATTGCCACGGAGTCCATGTTGACGCCTAGCGGTCCCTGCGGGTTTCTGAGACAGAGAATAGGAAGGGCAGAGTGGTTACATGTGGGGCTGCAATGCACAAAGTCAGTAATCCCAAACCACCAGATGCTCGGAGGGAAGGAAGAAAGATAGGACTTTCTACTCCTATAATCTGTTACTGTCTGGAAAATTCACATGAGGCAGTTTTACCCTGCCCTGTAGGGTCTCTGTGAGTGGGCATCAATTCACTGGCCATGAGAATAGAGGCAGCTAAGAAAGTGAGATCTGGTAATATCTGTAAAATATATTTTGAATAGTACCTTGTTATTTTTCGGCAGTCAAATGGATTCTGACTCATAGCAATCCTATGTGGAACACAGTGAAACACCAACTGGTCCTGGTGCTATGTTTAAAATGTTTAGGTGTGAGTCCACTATCGCAACCACTATGTCAATCATCTTATCAAGGATCTTCCTCTTTTTCATTGTCCCTCTACTTTATCAGACCATGCCCTTTGTCAGGGCCTTGTGTCTCCTGATAACATGACCAAAGTCCATGAGACAAAAGCTTGCTATCTTTGCTTCTTGGTTTTTTTGTTTGCTTTTTGTTTGTTTTGGGGACATCACTGCCCTCTGGTGGTGGAAGTAGGAGGTCCAGCCTTGCTGCTGGATTTGAACCTCCAACCCAGTGGGTCGCAGTCCCGTGCACAACCACTATGTCACCAGTGCTCAGCCCATCATCTTTGCTTCTAAGAACCCTTCTGGCAATACCCTGCACATAGTAAAATACTCCATGCACTAGTTATTATTGTTATTTAAAGAGATTCTTTTCCACCATCTTTTGTATTGGAATCTGCTTGGTTATGACAGTCCCAGTGCAGTACAATATAACTCTTTATTATTTTAAAGGGGGAAAAACAATTACACGACACAAGGGCATGTTTATATTGGCCATGATTTCCAAGTTGAATTCTGCTCTCTGACAGCAAGTGTAGAATTTGCCCATCCTCAGTGTGTTTCCCAACAGGCTAGGTCCCAGAGGATGCAGCTGTAAACCAGCAGAGCCACCTGCTTTCATCAAAGTGCTACAGATAGAGACGGTTTGAACTGTGAGTTGGATGTTTTCACAGCTACCTTTAATTTAAAATCAAGCCACCTGAGAAATGCATTGCAACCTTGGTCCGCTTCATACCCCTGAGCACAGGGCAGCTAGTTGAAATCACACTGTGACTCACTAAGACTTTACCCATCAACTCCCTCTGTCCTTTTTACAGATTCCCTTGACAGGAGAGTAAATAGAATATCAGAAATCCTTAGTGCCTCTGCTCAGGAAGAGGCTTCAGGCAGTGGAAATGGATTTTCAATTTAAAGAGCATGAAATAAAGAGAGAGACTATTTTTTCTACAATGAACATGTGCAATTTGTGCAGAGAGAAGTGAGTAACTTAATGGAAATAAATTCAGTTAGCATTCAATGCGATTTAAATTTGGTTTAAAGCACTCAAACACTGTGCCACCAGGACTCCTCAAAATAGCAAGTATTTCTCATTAAGCTTATCTATCACACATAAGATACACTGTATATAAAAGTAAATGGAGAGACTCTTACTCTTTTTTCCACTTTGAGTGGAGCAGAGGGAGCCTCAGAATATAGGAATGGATAGTCAAAGGCCTTACAGACAAATGCAACTGGTATCTCCAGGAGCATCAAGCATACTAACAAAAACCTGTTGTACATAAACAGTCAGTACGGCAGAACATATTGTTGTACATAAGCTTTCAGGCCTTCAGAAGATAATGTTAAACTAGCATAGCAGCATGTATCTGTCAGTGCTTGATTTGGGACCACTTTACCGATTGCTGTTGTTGCTCAGTGCCCTCAAGTGAGTTGCAAGCCACCTTGACCATGTGCACCACAGAAGAAGCGAACACTGCCCAGCCTCCTCATATACCCCCAATTGTTCTTGGATCAACCCCATGTTAGCATTCCTGGTGTCTATCCACCTCCTTGAGAGACTTCCTCTTTTTCACTACCCCTCTACCTAGCATGATATCCTCTCCTTTCCTGATAATATGATCAAAGTATGTAAGAGGAAGTCTTGCCATCCTTGCCTCTAGGATAAAGTGACCATATTTTGACATTGGCAAAGTGCGAAACCATTGATAGGGGTTGGAGTGGGGTGGGGTGTATATTCCCTTCCCCTTCTCCTGCTGTTCCCTAGTTTGTCATGCATTCTTTCCAAAAATCGGGACTTTTTTTAAAACGCCGGGGGATGCAGAAAAAATTGGGAATGTCCCCCCAAAAGTGGGACGTCTGGTCACTTTTGGAGCATTCTGGTCATACTTCTTTCAAGACAGATTACTGGCCCTTTTAGCAGTCTGTGTTAAATCGGATTGACTAAAGAAACAAATCCAGAGACACTCATATATGTGTAAGAGAAAGCTTGACATCGAAAAGTAGTTATGTATCAGGAAAGTATCCCAGCCCAGTTTGGATCACTCCATAAGTCCAATATTAGTTCATAAGTCTGATATTTGTCCATAAATCCCTCTTCAGACTCGCGTAGCTATGTGCAATGATGCAGAATAGAGGAAGTCACCGGCTGGTGGGTGCAAGGGCTTGTGGATTCAATGGCAGTGGATGCATCTCTAGGACTCACCCAGGTCTCCACATGGCCCTGCTACAGGACAGTGAATTCAAGGGGGCAGGGGAGGTTGAAGGTTCCCAGTACCCTCTTTCTGAGGAAGTGACACCCACAAGGAGGAACTATCAGGCTGTGACAGGCTAGATTTCACACCTAAATTTCAAGTTGACATGAGATTATGTAAGTACTACAGATTACCTCTTGTCAACTTGATACTTTTACAAAATTCTTTATCCATATATAATTAAAAAAGCAAAGACAATAGTAAAATCATATTTGGGACTAATAGGATAGAACTAAAATGCATATAACTCAAAACATCCCAATTTTATTTAAGCATAATATTCTCTAAGGGAACAAAACAAAAATATTCTATACTTAACAATTTCAATTATTTGAACACCATTATTCTATCAAAATATTCCCCACCCATGAAATTCCATAAGTCAGTCATGCCTACATCCTCCCCATTTTTAGGATTCAATATTTATATTGCTCTCTTACATCAATCCAGTGCTCTGAGGAGCCAAGCATGTTCTTTGAGGTCAAGAATCTTTATTTCAATTGGAAACTTATCTTCCTATAGTCAGGTTCTGGTCCACTCAATGTGGGCTGCTTCGCTTACCCTCACAAAGGTGCCATTGACTACCTCTGCCTTTGATTATGGGCCCTGTCACAAATCTCAACAATGTTAGCTCCCATTGGCCAGGTCATGCCATAGGCTTCAGTTCCATACAACTTCAGACCAGCCAACCCGCTCTCATCTTCTACTCTAGTTTTCATGAACCAGGTGTACAGGTGTCAGTGGCCAGACTCTTCCCATCTTCCTTTGCCGTCTTTCTCCCACTTCTTCTGAACAACAGGATCTAGTTCACATAGCATTCACTTCAGGATGCCCACAGGCTACCTTTAATCCTCAGTCCTAGAGAGCAGAGTTCCCACATGGCTCCAGATTTTTCTAGCTTCAGGAGCAAACCTTGAGTTCAAAATTCAAAAAACCAAATGCTCCTTTTTACCCCCTTCAGTCTGCCAACAGCAAGCTTTGTCAGTCTCTTCAAATGCAAATGTTCAGAGCGCTCAATGCACTAGGTGAAGGTTACCTTTCAGAGTCTTCTTTGCAGACAACTCTTATACCCATGTAAAGAACTAATTCAATGGTCAAAGGCATTTATACTTCTCAAGAATCATTTCTATCACACATTATATCAATAACAATAGTTAGAAGAGATCAATATAATCTTAATACAGCCAGGTTCTTAACACATTCTCAAAACATTCAAATTCAATTCTTATGTATACTATTCCATTCATATGCCAAATAGTCTTAGGCCTCTGGCTGTAGCAAGCCAGGGCAGGGCCTTCTAACCCCATCGTGGTCTCAGAGGAAAACTTCAAGAGGCTATTTTGCTCATGAGCACAAAATTTACATTAATCATATTCATTCTCACCATTTCAGACAGGAATAACCAAAGACAACAACTAAAGAAAAGAATCAAAATTTTAAATCCCCATATTCTTTCCAGAAAGCAGTTTAATAAACAGTGTGGGCCTCACTTCTGGCTAGCCAAAGAAGAAAAGACAATTAAAAAGTCAGAGGTCAGACACGCATCTTCATGATTTGTTTCTCTAGTACCCCACTCCCAAAATACCATAATGTATTAGGTTGGGTTGAATTGAGAAACAAATCCAGGGACACTCATATATGTGTAAGAGATGGTTTTATATCAAAAAGTAGTTATATATTAGGAAACATCCCAGCACAGTACAGATTGTGTCCATAAGTCCAATACAGGTCCATATGTCTGACACTAGTCTCTAAATCCCTTTTTAGACTCACATAGTTACATGCAGCGATGCAGAAAATCAGGCGATAACTGGCCAGTGAGTGCAAAATCTTGTGGATCCAAGGGCGGTGAATGCATCTCCAGAACCCACACAGGCCTCTGTGTTGCTCCTTAAAAGGAAGGTGAAGTTAGAGAGGCAAGAGAAAGGTTCTCAGGACTTCCTTATGAGGAGGTCATGCCCACACGGAGGTACTATCAGCTTATGACCTGAATGACAGGCTAGAATCCACCCCTTGACTTCAAGTTGACACAAAACTATGTAATTAATTTGTAATTAGCTTTCACACAGTCCATGGTACTTTCAATCTTCTTTGTCACTAGCACAATTTAAAAGCATCAGTTCTTCTTTGGGTTTCCTTATACAATGTCCACCTTGTAGATAATTGAAGTCAAAGACATAATCTAACTGATTTTTTCCCCATCAAACCCTCCCGTCTAGGTAAAATGAAGTCCATGCTTCTATCTAAGGAACTGATAGGTCATATTTGGTTACCTGGATCTCTCAGAGAAGCCTTTTCTGTCTTATCTGGGTTTCCTGAAGATACCACATAGCTGGAAAATGTTTTGATGCAAATAAAAAACTATGGACTTTTTTGAATTTGTTTAAATAATTAGGTGCTAAACTTTATCACAAGAAATAAGAAAGACTATCAGGCCATGCCTACCTAGTGCAGCTGCTAATTATGCTATGAGAGGCCTTGGTTCTTCTTTTCTTTTCATTTTTCCTTTATTCTCTCATTCCCTAATGAAGTGCCTTTCACATTCCTGCTTGCTGTCTCATCATTGCAAAATAGTTGTGTAGCTCCAGAACTAATATCTGCATTACGGTGGACCAAAAATAGAGGAAGGGAGGATTTCATTCAAATTGGTAATTTTTGATCAGAGTAGAAGAATTCTTAACTACATGACTCTAACTTACATCCAGCTGTCCCCAACATTCTAAGGTGGTCTTCCATAGCTGCAGGGGATACTGAGCATACTTGTGCATATCCTAACCACCAGTGATTTCACAGCATCAAATGCATCCTGTGCTCATCTGCCGTTGCACTCCTAACAGAAATTTGGTGTATAATTGTGTGACTGTGGTCACTTCAGTCATCCTGCTCTGTCTGATGGTGAGGCTTTTACCTCACTAGCTCATGATTGTAACACAAGATCTGAACAGAGGACAAGTCAGATCAGAAGAAATTAAAAATAGCGATAGAATTAAAGGGTATTCCTCCAATTACAGAGATTAAAAAATAACCATAAATGCTTATAAATGACTCATCCTTCTAAAATATTTGAATTGGTTGTGTTTCAAAGCCATTAGGGGTATATGGGTGTGTGTTTGTACATGAATGCTTGATGCATGCAGAATAAACAGGGCCATTGGCAAATAGAAAGGAGTCTATCTTTTTCTTTTTCTGGAGAGCAAATAGACTACACAGAAAATTATAGATATTACTGAAAAAACTGTAGACAATTCCAGAATGGAGTAATCTATGTGGAAAGAAGACAAGTAATATGTTTTAGGATGGTAGGAAGAGTTTCTGATTGACACTGGATTTAAATTCCATTTATTCATTCCGAAGGCAATGTTTCTACTCACTATTTGCCAATAACTGTGTTTTAGCCTGACAATGCAAAGTTTAACAAGAGCTATTTTCTGTCTTTAAGAGCATCACTGATGGAAAGGGGTCTGGATGAACTTGATGACAGCTGTTTGTTTCAACTGAAATAGGAACAGCAGATATGACAAAAGGATGTATATGTGTGTACATGAATGTTTGATGTTTGGCAATTAGAAAGGGGTCTATCTCTCTCTCTCTCTCTCTTTTTGGAACAGCAAAACTGTGAACACAGGGGAAAGTGTGAGTGTTCTCACAGTTTTTTACAAATACATCCATCTTTGAATTGAGTCTTAAAAAATGTGATCCAAAGCTGGGCTTCAAGTTTTAAATATTGTCTGCTTTCATTTTTTTTGTTTTTTGGGGGGCATCACTGCCCTCTGGTGGTTGGAGTAGGAGGCCCAGCCTTTGCTCCTGTGGAGCCGCTGCTGGACTTGAACCTCCGTCCCAGTGGGCCGCAGTCCCGCACACAACCACTACACCACTGGGGCTCAGCCCTGCTTTCATTTTTGATATTTCTCCCTGTTTAATTTGGTCATTAGTGTTGGGATTTTTTGTGTTGTTTTGTATGTTTGTCTGCATAGGAAGTTAGGGATAGATAGATCTTTAAAAGCGGTAACTAGATTAATAGCTTTCGAGGGAATGTTGGGATGAAATGGGGCGCTAAGGACAGAGTACATGAAGGAAATATCCTAAAATTGATTGAGGTGATGGTTTCACAACTCTTTTTAAAAATTATTGTGTTATTGAATTATATCTTGTGTGGATTATATGTCAGTAAAACAGCTAAAATTTGTTTTTTTCATCAAAATAATTTTAAAAATAAAATATTTTGGTTAAAAAGTAATTTTAAAGCTACAGAAGAAACAAGAGATAAGCAGGATTTGAATTGGATGCCAGGGAAGGGGATAAGCATCTGAAAAGAGATAAAAGAGTATACTGTGTCTCCTGAAACCGTGCCGTTGGGTCTGGTGGGAAGGCAGAGAACACAGAGGAACCGGTCAGAGATGTGACTAGCAAGGAAGGCAGGGGTCACAATGACATGAAACCTCTTCTCAGTGACAGGACACTTGATGATACAAGAGCACGGAGTAATTCTGAGCAGTGAAACAAGGGCATCTTCTTTGAATTTCACCAAGCTCCTGGCCACAGTATGAAAGGGCAGAGCGAAGCAGGGCATGGAGGCAGGAGAGTGTAAATGGAGCTGCTGCTGCAGTATCCAGGAGAAATGATCGACCCCAATCCTGGCAGCACAGAGGGGCATAAAGGAGCACTCAGAAGTGAGCTGCATTAATAGAGGAGCGTTATTAAGAGTAGCATTGAGTAGGTTTGAAAGTCTTTCACTTTCTCCCTGCCTTTACAGGACCCTCTTCTAAGGCAGGGTTTCCCCCTCTGAGACAAGGCTGGTTATTTACCTTCTTGTAAGTCCTTCAGTGCTCAGCACACAGGAGATCGGTATCTGGCAGACTCTAGTAGCAATGGAAAAAACCCAATCAAGTTCCTAAAGGAACAAAGTCATTGGAGGGGCTGACAGAGAAACTTAGAACTGAGTCTCCAGGAATGATCCCAAAACAGCGCAGCAAAACTGGCTAACGAAACGTGCTACATTCTGGAAGCTGGGGACTCAAGAATCCAGGCCACCACCACCAAGAACTGAAGATCCAGAGAAATTGCTTTGCATAGTGGCACCTCTGAGTTGCTTCTGAGATCCCCAGGGGTGCAAACAGTTTGCCCTCAACTGCGCTAAGACCCATCCATCTGTGTCTTGAAAGAAAGGCGAGGTAATCAGTTGCCACAGGATTTTCCAACTAGGGAATCCCTGTGCTCTTAGAGAACATTTACACTCTTTCACACAGAGGACTGCCTGGATTTGGAAGAGACTGGATAGTAACTGGTTTGATTTAAATAGAAAAGAGAGGAATGTAAAAATAGTAACCGTAGCTGACCCCATTCCTCTTCCAAGTTTTGTGTGGGTGTGTTCACTGATTGAAACCTATAAGGAAAGGTGAAGAAGAAATGCAACCTTTAGTTTTCTGTCTTCTGGAATTCAATGAGGCAGGCTAGAAGGAGGTTGGAATATAGTTTTATGCACCACTCAGTGATATGGGTCTCGGTATATTAACCATTAATTCCATTACCTCAAGCTTTTTAGAATTGTGAACGCACAGACCTCATCCTGAGGTAAGGGAAGATTACCCCACAGAGGTGGACAGTTCAGTTGTCTTTAAAACTAATAGTTTAAAATCTCTATTCAGCAGACAGGTGGAGAAAAGGAGAAGCTAATGTGCTTGATCTTAGTCTCTTGCCTTAAATCATTTTTACTGTCAAAGCATTGTTACAATATTTTGTAGTTCTGTCTTCTCCAAGTATTGTTTGGCAGTTTTCAAGCCATACAATTATCTTAAATGAAATACAAAGAATTGGCCATTTTGATAATGCTCTTCTAAATGAATGAGAACACAAATGTTAAGTTAACAAATACATAAGAAAATGTAGGGGCGTAGTGGTTGTGCGCGGGACTGCGGCCCACTGGGACAGAGGTTCAATTCCAGCAGTGGGGCTGGGCCTCCTACTCCCACCACCGGAGAGCAGTGATGGCCGACCTCCCCCCCCCAAAAAAAAAATGGAAATGTAAATTTGAAATACTTTACCTTAATTCAGACTAATTCACCTGCTGAGGACAATTAGAAAACCTGAAATAGAAAGAGTTCTGCTTCAAAGAAACTATAGACTTAAAAGGTTGTGAACATTTACTGAGCTACAGTCTAGGAAAAGACAGAAATCCAGAGAGGGAAAGTGATTCGGGATCCTTTAGTCCTGGAAGTGTCTGCTAGTGCTTGAGAGACTGCAGAGAAGCAGGTTAGAGTTGTAAGCAGACACGACCTCATACAAAATAAAGCGGCAATTCAGAGGCTGCTAAGTGTAGAAGTCCTCAGAGATCATTTCTTTTCTTTCTTTTTCATTTTTTTGCTTTTAGGGCTGAGCTGCGGTGGCCTAAGCGGTTGAGTGCGGGACTGCAGCCCACGGGCTTGGCGGTTCAAATTCAGCGGCGGCTCTCAGAAGCAGCGCTGGGTCGCTCCCGTGACCACCAGAGGGCAGTGATGCCCTAAAAAAATTAAATATTTTTTTGCTTTTAAAAATTATTTATTTATTTATTATTAAAAGGTCATTTTATCTGAGGCTCATACAGCTCTTATCACAATCCATCCATACATCCAATGTGCCAATCACATTTGCACATTTGTTGCCATCAGCATTGTCAAAACATTTTCATTCTACTTGAGCCCTTCATATCAGCTCCTCAATTTTTTCCTCCCCTCTCCCCCTCTCTCCCTTATGAACCCTTGATAATTCTTTTTTTTTTTAATGATTTATTGGGGGCTCTTTATAGCTCTTATAACAATCCATACATCATTTGTATCAAACATATTTGTACACATGTTGCATCCTCATTTCCAAATATTTTCTAGTTGAGCCCTTGGTATAAGCTCCTCTTTCCTCCTTTTTTTTTTTTTTTTTGATAAATCATTTTATTGGGGACTCATACAACTCCCATTTTGATCAATACATGTCAATTGTATGCAGACCACATTTGCACACTTGTTGCCATCATCTCTCCCAAAACATCCTGCCTCTGTTTAGGCCCCCAGTACCAGCTCCCCATATTTCCCTTCCTTCCTCACTCCCAGTGACAGTCATGTGCTTATGTTAATTTCATGATTGAGATGCAGGGGTGGAGTCTAGCCTGTTAATCTGGAGATAGCCATTGAGAAGCCAATGAGGCCTCTGTGTGGGCATGGCTTTCTCCTGATATATCTGGAAAATCTTGTGTTATTTCCCTCGTGGAGATGAGAAGGTATCTCCCCAGTTGTTGGGAGTTAGTCTCAGAGACAATGAACTACGGACAAGACAAGATGGCACCATCCAAGGAGCTGGACGAGCCAGAGGAGAAGCCACCTGGCCTTGGCCTGATGGAACCACACCTCTGGAGCTGGAGAGGCCACGTGGAGACCCCTGCCAGCACTGAGTTGCTTCTAGCACCACTGAATGCTGTTGCTGGACCCTGAACCCTGGAAGTGAGGAACCCTGGGGAGACGCCTGCCGGCACAGGGACTCTGCACACACTGGCCTGTGACTTCGTGAGTTGGAAAGAGACGTTATAGACTGGTATCAGGCATATGGGCTAATATTGAACTTATGGCTTTGAACTGAACTAGGTTGGGATGTTTTCTTAATGTCCCTTTCCTCTTGTATATAAACCCTTTCCTTATATATCCATATGCATGTCAATGAAATTTGTTTCTCTGGTCTACCCGGACTGATCCACTCCCCTTTCTCCACTAACTCTTAATAATTTACAAATTGTTATTCTTTTTTCATATTGTACACTGTCTGATACAGTCCTTGAATCATATCCCTATTGTCTGTACCTGAGAGAGGAGGTTATATGGAGATACCTGAAATTAGTTCCACCATCCCTCCGCCCTCCTGGTATCAGCATTCCCATCACTGGTCCTGAAGGGATCATCCATCCTGAATTCCCCATATTTCCAGCTCTAGTGCAATCCTTGATAATACTTTTCCATATTTTACATTGATCAATATTTCCCTTCACCTACTTTTTTGTTGTCTGTTCCCCTGGGTGGGGGCTCCAGTAAGGGGATAACATGTCATGAGCTGTTGTTGGCCTTACAGTACTCTCTATACTTTAGCAGCTCCATTCAGGCACGATGTCCTCTGGCTTGGTGTGCCAATATGGGGTCTAGACTGACTGACCATTTCTTTTTCCTTCTTGGTTTGCTTCTGTGTGGGCATGACCCTTTCCCCAACCTATGGGTTTAGTGCTATTCTTTATCACACATACTTATAGGGAGGGAGTCAGTTTGGCTCTGGTTGGGGCCAGCCTTGTAGTTCAATCATTTCATGCATTCCTCTGTCATTACATTGCCCTCAGGGTTTGGTGTGCCATGGTGGAGTCTGTATATGCACTCCCCATTCTGTGGAGACATAACCAATACTCTCCCCCTGGGTGGGGTAGGGCCCTGCTCCCCTCATACCCTCATCTCACTTTCACACTCCCCCGTTACCTCTCTGCTCCTCCCACTTTTCCCCTTCTTTGTGTTGGATTAACATGTACCTCCTTGAGTTTGGTCTGACCTCCACCCAACTTCTTATACCTCAACCCATATATTGTGAGAAGGTGGTTTTTCTTCATACCTACTGGACTGATTATACTTAACTTAGGTGACTCGTGTTGTACTTGTCCTCTCGTTGTTGACTGACTTTGCTTAGCATAACTTCCCCTAACTCTTCCTATGAAAGGTGTTTCACATGCTCATCAGTGATTTTTAGTGAAATTTAGGACTCCATTGTGTGTATACGCCAGAGTTTACTAAATCACTTGTCTATTGATGAAATTTTAGGTTGTTTTCAGTGCTTTGTGATTGTGAATTGCACTGCAATAAATATTGGAGAGCAGACAACTGGTCGTATTTTATTTCTTACCTCTTCTGGGTATTTGCTGAGAAAAGGATACCTGGGTCATAACGTAGCTCAATTTCCATTTGCTTTAAATATCACCAGATCATTTTCCATGGAGGCTGCACGTATCTACACAACCACCAGCAGTGGAAAAGAGTTCTTGCCATATTCCCTCCAACATTTGTTGCTTTCTGATTGGGCAAACCTCAAGGGTGTTAGATGGTATCTCATGGTTGTTTTAATTTGAATTTCTATGCTGGCAAATAATTGGGAGAATTTTTCATATATTTATTAGCTATATGGGTCTCCTCTTTAATGAAACTTCTTTTCAGTTTTTTCCCTCACTTTCTCAGGTGGTTAATTGTTTTCCTCTTTTTGCAGGCCAGAAGGGTATTGTAGATTTTAGTAATAAGCCCTTTGTCTGTTGTGTGATTGCTAAAAATCCTCTCGCAGGTTGTGAGTTGCCTTGTTACCCTCTTAGTGAAGTCTTTCATCACACATAGATGTATTTATCCTGAGTAAATCCCACTAGGTGTGTGTACTATTCCCTATTGCAGTTAGTCTATGTAGTCCCTGGACCAAGGTTCTTAGGTTTATCCTGATCCTTACATTAATGGTCCTGATTATTTGGGGTTTTACTTCTAGGTCTGTGATCCACCTTGAGTTTGTTTTTGTGCATGGAGTGAGATAAACACCTTGCTTCATTGTTCAACATGTGGATATCCATAGTTTCCATCACCACTTGCTAGTGAGGACATCTGTCTCCCACTTGATGCTTTTGAGGTCCTTGTCAAAGATCCGTTGTCTATATGCTGATGGCTTTATTTTGGGACTTTCTTTTCTTTTCAATTGGTCTGAGTATTGTCATTATGACAGTACCATGCTGTTTTGACCACTGTGGCTGTGTAATATGTGTTAAAGTCATATAAAGTGAGCTCTCTGACTTTGTCTTCCTTCTTGAGGAGTTCTCTACTAATTCTGGACTTCTTTCCTCTCCATATGAAATTGTTGGTCAGTTTTTCCAGTTCTTGGAAGAAGGTTGTTGGTATTTAAATCAGGATGACATTAACCTTATAAAATGCCTTGGGTAGGATTGACATCTTTACTATATTTAGTATTCCAACCCACTAGCACTGGATATTCTCCCATTTGTGAAAGTCGCTTTTCATTTCCTGTATTTGGGTCTTGTGGTGATCTTGTATAAATCCTTTTGGGGGTGGTGGGGGGTGACCTGGTGGGAGTAGGAAGTACAGCCTTGCTCCTGGAGAGCTGCTGCTGGATTTGAACCGCCAACTCTGTGGACCGAAGTCCTGCACACATCCACTATGCCACTGGTTCTCAGCCCCCAAGTCTTTCGTTTTTATGGTGAAATATATTCCTAGATTCTCAATTTGTTCAGTACACTTGTGAAGGGTACTGCCTTCTTGGTCTCCTCTTCTAAGGTCTTATCTGTTTGTTTTGTTGTTTTGTTTTTTGGTGGTGGGAGTAGGAGGCCCAGCCTTGCTTCTGGAGAGCTGCTGCTGGATTTGAACCTCCAACCCAGTGGACTGCAGTCCTGCACACAACAACTATGCCACCAGGGCTCAGCCCTGGTCTTATCTGATATATATGGCAAACCAATAGACTTCTTGGTTGATGTTGTATCCTGACACTCTTCCATATTCCTCTATTGCTATCAGTACTCCTGTTGTGGAGATTTTGGAATTTTCAATGTACAGATCATGTCATCTGCATAGAGGAATAGTTTCACCTCCTCCTGCATAGGGCAATAATTTCACCTCCTCCTCTTCCAGTTAGATACCTTTAATGTCCTTTCACTACCTTATATTGTTAGCTAGGACCTCCAGTATTATATTGAATAGTAGCAGGGTCAAGAGGCATATTTGTCTGGTCCCCTTTTCCTGTGGGATTGATTTAATCTTTTCTCCATTTATTATGATGTTGGCTGTTGGCTTTTCATTTATAGTTTGCATTAACTTGAGGAATTTTCCTTCCATTCCTAACTTCTTGAGTGTCATAACTAGGAATAGGTGGTGGGTATTGTCTAATGCTTTTTCTGTGCCTCTTAATGTTATCATGTGACGCTTATACTCTTTCTTATCAACGTGCTATATAATATCGATGCATTTTTGGATTTTAAACCATTCCCGGGTTGGTCATAGTAGATGATATGTTTTATGTACTTTCTGTTCTATTGACCAACATCTTGTGAAGGATTTTTATATCTGTGTTCATTAGAGATAACCTGTAGTTCTGTATTCTTGTGGGTTCTTTGTTTTGTTCAGGTACCAACATTATACTTGTTTTGTAGAATGAGTTTGGGAGTTTGCCATTCTTTACTATGCTCTGGAATAATTTGTGGAGGATTACTATCAATCTTTCCTCAAAGCTTGGTAGAATTCTCCTGTGAAGCCATCTGGTCTGGGAGCTTTTTGTTGGTAGTTTCTTTTGCTATGGGTCTGTTGAGATTCTTGACCTCTATCTGGGCTAATCTAGGGAAGGATTGTTTTTCCAAGTATTTGCCCATGTCTTCCAAGTTGATGGATTCATTAGAATACAAACTTTCATAGTACTTTGTGATTATCCTTTTAATTTCATTGGGGTCTTTTGTGATTTTCCCTGTTTCATTCCTCATCCTGACTATAGATGTTTGTTTCTTCCTTTTCTTGGTAAGGTTTGGCAATGATCTGTTCATTTTATTGATCCTTTCAAAGAACCAGCTTTTGTTGCTGGTTCTTTTGTGTTGTTTTTTGTCTACCCACTGGTTTAACTCTGCCCTGATTTTTATTATTTCTTTTCTTTTGCTATTGGAGGGATTGTTCTGTTGACTTTGTTCTAGTTGTTGAGGTTTTTTGATAGCATATCAGTCATAAATCTCACTTCCTTTTTCATATATGCACTTATTGCTATCAAGCTACCTCTGATAACTACCTTCACAGTATGCCATAAATTTTGATATGTTGTATTCTCATTCTCATTAGTTTCTAGAAACTCCCTAAACTTCTCTCTAATCTGGAGCAGTATCCATGCTTGTTGCATAAGATCATTATCTATCCTCAAATTGTTTGCCCTTGTTTTTCTGGTCGTCCTTTTATCAATCTCCAGCTTTATGTCATGGTGATCTGAGAAGGATGCCTGAGAAATCTCTATGTGTTTGAATTTATTCAAGCTTGACTTGGGTTGCAGCATTTGGTCTACTTTCGAAAAAGAGTGATGAGCACTTGAAAAGATTGTGAATTATTTTGCATTTGGATGGAAAGCTCTAATTATGTCTATATCACATCCAGTTGCCTAATTGTAGTGTTGAGCTCTCTGTGTAGTCTCCTTGCTGAGCTTCTTTCCCAGTGATCTATCTTTCTCTGATAGCAGTATATTAAAGTCACATACTTTGCTTGTTGAATATGTTCTTTCTTGTTTCATATTTTGAATAGTTTGGGGAATTTTGCAAGTCTCTCATTAGATACATATATAGTATTATGCTCATTGGTTCCTGGTTTACTGATACTTTGAGCATTATATAGTGCCCCTCCTTATCTCTTTTCATGGTTTGAACCTTGAGGTCAATTTTGTCAGAAATTCAGATTGCAACTCCTGCTTTTTTTAAGTTGTCATTTGCCTGGTATATCTTCCACCACCCTTTTATTCTTATTTATTTTTGCCTGCAAGCTTAAGATGTCTCTGGCAGAAATTAAATGATGGACTGTTTTCTCAGCCATTCTTCTAGCCTCTTACTTTTAATGTATGAATTGAGACTATTGACATTAAGCATTATCATCATCTGTGGATTTATCGCTGTCATTTCGTGCCTTTTGTGTTGTGTGTTTTCCTATCTTCCTTCACATTAGTGTCTTTGTTTGTGTGGGGGGCTTCATTCTTGTCTTCTTTTCCCTCTGAGCCCATGTTATCTTGATATTGGCAAATTGGCTTCTGGATGGAGTAGGACTATCTGGTATTCTCTCGCTTGTGCTTCATGGAGGTTGGTCTTCTGCCATATTGAGTCCACAAGTATCTTCCACAGAGTTTGGTGTCTTATAGTGCATTCTTTGAGTTTTTTTCTTTTCCTGGAAGGCCCTTATCTCTCCTTCTATCTTAATAGATAATTTGGCAGGATAGCGGGTACTTGGGCAGGTGTTTTTTTCTTTCAGCTTTGCAAGCTGTTACTTCACTCTCTTCTCCTCTTCATGGTTTCTGCTGTTAGGTCTGAGCATGTTCTTTCCTGAGCACCATTGTATGTGACAACTTTTATTTCTCTTGATGCTCTTAAATTTTTATTTTTCCTTGAAGTTGTATAATTTAACTATTATATGCCTTGGTGAGTTAATTGGTATCTTCTCTGTTTGCTGTATTAGTGTCTGATTCTCATTCATTAAGTTGGGAAAGTTTGCTTCCAGAAATTTCCTCACTAATTTAACTGTAAACTTCTTTGTCTTGTCTTGTTTTGGCAGACCAATTATTCAAATATTTTTTCTCATCATAGCATTTGTCATTGATCTCAGATTTTCTTCCATCTTTATTATTATCTTGTTGACTGTCTTTCTTGCTTGCTGAAGTTTTTCCGATTGTTTTAGCAATCACTGTTATGATTCTCTGCCTCTTTTTGTGTGTGAGATCTGTGATCTTGTGTGTAGCTTCTGTTACCTCATCCATTCACTCCTGTATTTCCTTTTGGTATGTGGACTTCATCCCCTCTATCGTGCACTTACTCTCCTTTATCATGGAGTCTACATTCTGTGTTGCTTCCCTCGTATTCCGTGTTACTCAAAGAGAATTTCTTTTTGTTGTAGAGTCATGTCTGAGTCTTCTGTGAGTGTCATTAGCTCTGCTGTTGTGTTTTTTTATCTTTCTTATTTTCTTGTTGAGAATGTTGTGGTATGTTCCGGCTTTCATGACAATTTAGTAGTATGTGGCATGTTTCTGGGAGACAAAGGGAACATGAATTCTTTCTCTGTGTGACTGGTAGGCATGTTTTCAAGGGTTGTCTGATACTATGGTGGTGGGTCAGACTGCTATGTACGCAGGGTGCCATGGTGACTGAGCAACCAATGACAGTAAGGGTCCTCAGAGAATCAGGTGAGGTTGGTGACTGTATGTATTCCCCTAGGCCAAGTTGGTCTGGACTATCAGGCTATGATTTGCAGCCTTTTTAAAAAAGACACTTTATAGAAGTCAGTGGTAGGGGAGGCCTCACTGCTACAGAAGAGGTGATGAGTGAAGACAGGAACCTCCCCATAGCCACTTGTGCAGGTGCTGGGGAAAGCTTCTTTAGGCAGAGGTGCTAGGCATCAATGAAGGCAGCTGTTGCTTCCACAGGTGGGTGTGTGTATGGGTGTGGGATGGGTTTCTGCTTGGTGGTAGAGGATGAGTCACCACTGCTGCAGGGTTAAGGGAATGTCAGGCAATGTAGGTGAAAATTGCTGCAGCTGTGGGTAATTAAAATTACTGCAGGCAGCCTGCAGACAGGGTTTGGCCACAACTTCTGGGGGTGGCGGTGGGAAGGACCTGTTCACTGATGGGCCCAGTCACCACGTGAGAAGAAGGGAGCATTGAGAGGAAGGAGCAGCTCATGGTGCAGAGTGACTCAGGTAGACCATCACCTGGGGGCAGTTCAGCCATAGTAGCAGGCAACTCAACATGACTGCTGGTTAGCTTCAGATGCAGCGATAAGGCTGAGAAGGGCCCTATTGACTGGTGGTAGCTCTGTGAGGGTCTGAGGTAATGTGGTTGGTGTGGGTCTGGGAGCCCCAAAAATCAGCCACCTGGTTCCAGGGCAATCACCCTGGGTTCCAGAGCAAGGCTAGATGGAGGGAGAGGATGCCTTCCAGACAAAGGATGAACTCTCCCCTGCTCCACATGAGCCAGGAGAGGTTGGGGCAGAGCTGAACTTTGCTACCATGCAAGTAGCTGGTGCTGTGCCATGCAAGCAAGGGAGCCACAGCTGCTGCAGGAGTGATGTGTGTGTGTGTGTCAGTCAATGGTGCAAAGAGCTCCCACAGGTGCAGGTGACCAAACTTAGTGCAGGTCAGTATCTGGTGCTCTGAGAGGGTGTTGGGATGGACTGAGTTTGGTGATGGAATTGCCACCACATGAAGACAGGGAACTATGGGAAAAGGGAATGCTACAGGAGGAGACCTGCTGTGGGGTGGTCAGGATACAGCTGTGGGGAACTCAGCAGGGTAGCTGTCCAGTTCCTGGTGTGGTAACCAGGCCAGTGGCAGGGACAGATGGTGGGTGGTGACTGTGGTGGTGTGCAGAAGCAAGGTGGCCAGCACACGTGGGAAATTCCTTACCGGGGTCCTCCCACTCATCCTCCTGGACACCAGACTCACTGATCACAGGGGAGCTTTCAGTATGGCCTGTCTACCTGGGCACCTTCTTACCTCCCCACCTAAACCTTTCACTTTCTTTGGGTTGTGATCTAAGAGAAAAAATAAACCATGATCTAAGAGGAAAAAAATAAATTGAAAATCAACCCCTGCAAGTATTATCATCCAGTTTGGTTTCATCTGGCTCATCCAGAAAAGGTTAATACCTGTTACTGAATAATGGGCTCTTGTATATTCATTACCTGACTGAAAAAAAAGCCAAGAATATTATCTGAACAAAGGTGGTAGCATCAAAAACTATTTGTACAAATTATTTTTAAAGTACACACAAAAATGTTAAAGCATACTGTATGGCACACAAGTTAGCTAAAAACATAATAAGAAGAGAAAACTTAAATAATACAAAATAAAAGAACATAAACAGAACCACAAGAGCTTCTGATGTTGGAATTTTGAGACATAGAGGTTAAAATAACTCACTCAGTTTGAGGACATTAAAAATGAGATGAGAAATGTTGGCAGACAGCTGAAAATCATTCTAAAAATTATATAATAGATTAGGGAAAACCTGACAGAAGTTTATAATTAAAAAATACAGCTATTAATAATAACTAATAGTAATTAGACTTGATAAAATGTAGAGCCACCTTATGTAAATGGTCTGAATTCAACCTCTAACCTAAAATATTAAGATTCAAACCCACTTAGCAAATCATAGAAGGAATTGGAAGAGACAAAAGCAAGACACTAAGGACAGTCAGTACATTAAATATATGCAAAAATATTTAAAGGGATAGCATTTGCAGTGAGGCTATTCCAAAATGTTTTGTTTTCTTAAAAGAGAGGAGAGGATATGACAAAAACAATATTTGAACAGAAAATGGCTGGTGTTTGCAGAAATCTGTGAAAGATATTAAAGCTACAAAAATTAAAAAATCCAAACACAACTAAAATAACAATAGAAATGCATTACTAAAATATGGTAAAATTGCAGAAAACTAAGGCCAGAGAGAACAATTTGAAATATATCAGTAAAAAATTTAAACTCCATTGCCATCAAGTTCATCTCAACTTGTATTAACCCAATCCACAGTCTCCAACAGTGCAGATATTCGTGGGAGCATCATCTTTCTCCAAAAGAGAGACTGCTGTTCATCAGCTCCTAACCTTTCAATGGGAATCTGAGGCCTAGCCTATAGCACCTCTAGAATTGTTTTAAAAATAAGTAATAAAAGGTATTAATTTAAAAGAAGTCCCCAAAGAGAAACAGCAATTTTCATTCCGCCAACTTCTCAGAATGATGATGAAAGCTAGAAGACATTTAATTGTGTCATCAGAGTGCTGGAAATGCTTTTCTAGAATTCTGCATCCAGTGAAAATGAGAATGAAGAGGATATCTTTTTAAATACAAAAGTTAAAAACGGAGTATTTACCACCTGTGGAGCTGACAGATGTTAGGATTCAGAGCAGAGGACATTTAACCATTATTGTAACTATATTCCATGTTTGAGAGGTAAAATGAAATCAGTAAAGACATGAAAATATGCAAATCCAACTTCTAGAGATGGAAACTACAGTGTGTGAGTTGAAAATGTAGACAGGGGTTAAGGAGAGATTAGACATTACAGAAGAAAGGATTAATGATATTGAAAATATGGCCCAAATCAACATTCTCAAGTGAAACTTAGAGGTGAATGTGAATAAAGCAAACACATGTGAATAGAGCATCCGTGAACTATGGAACAGATTCAATATATATACATATATTAGGTATAGAATTGTGGTCCTAAAGACTAGAAGAGAGGTTAGAAGAACATTTTTTTCGGTGTAAATTACAATTTCAGATATCCAAAAGTTCAACTAACCTCAAGCACAAAAAGACATGAAGACAACTGCACTAATGTACATCATAATGAAATCATTGAAGATCAGTGACACCATGAAAGTCTTAAAGCAGTCAAACTAAAGAGTGGCATATGCTAAGAAACCAAAATAAAGATGATAGCTAAATTTTCACTAGAAATTCATGAATGGAGATACACTGGGAAGTCTCTTTCAAATGGGGCCATTATCAACATAAAATTCAGTGAAAATTATTATTCAAAAGCCGAGTGAAGCAAATTGTTTTAGAAAACAAAAACAGAAGTATTTCTTTACTAACAGAGATCTGTCTTGCACAAAATTCTTCAGAGAGAAGGAAAATTAAACTGTAAAAAAAAAAATGAAACTAGAGGAAAATAAAAACCCTTCAAGAGGGGATAGGGATCACAAGATGCTAACTGCATCAGGAAATGTGTACATCTCTTTAAAAGATAATTGGGCATTTAAACAAAAAATGATAACAATGTAGTGTGTAGTTTATAATGAATGTAAAATTTGATGTATGACAACAATAACACAAAGGCAGGGAGGGAAGAAATAGAAATATTTTCTTTTATGTGGCACAATAGGCTATGTCTTTGGCTATTAACTGTAAGGTTGCCAATTCAAACTTGAGAAAAAAATGAGGCTGTTTCCATAAAGATCTACAATGTTGACAATTCTATGTAGGGTTGCTATGAATTGGAGTTAACTTGATGGCAATAGGCTTTCGCTTGGTATCTGCCCAGTGGGGCAGTGCTATGCTGTCCTGTGAGGTAGTTAAATAATCATTTGTCGATTTGAGGATTAAGTGTGTAGGTGTGGAGGATAGTCTGCCAGTCATATAATAGTCAATGAGGCTAGTGTGTAGGCATAACCTTCTCCTGAGAATTGTGGGGAATCCAGTGTTTCTTCTTGGAAACGGGAGACACGATCTCTCTGTTGACAGCTTTTCATACATCCCTGAGGAGAAACAACATTGGACCTACCCTGATTCAGCCCTGAAAGCTGCAGAAGTCATGGAGAGACCCCTGCCAGTACGGAGATGCTTATAACGCCACTGGATCAAAAAACTGGCCAGGGATCATCCTGCATTCGGTGTCATTGCATGTCTGAAGAGGATTTATAGATTTGTATCAGTGATATGGGCTAATATTGGACTTATGGGCTTGGACTGGACTGGGTTGGGATGCTTTCCTAATGTACAATTATCCTTTATATAAAACTCTCTCTTATACACACATGTGTTTCTAAAGATTGGTTTCTCTTGTCGACCTGGACTAACACACCATGAGTCAAAAGAACTTAACAGCCATGGGTCTTTCCTAATGTACTGGAGCATAGCCAGTTTTAGTGTAAAGAGAGCGAGGCCTCAATCAAAAAATGTAAGAGGACTCAAGAACAAACACACAAAACCCAGAAATCAAATAAATACTGTTTTAATGCAAAATTTTAAACATCACCATAATGCAAAAAAAAAAGATCAGAATTTAAGTAACAAGCACCTTACTAAATCATACTGGCACTTGAACCAAAAGGTAAAATTAGTTATATGACCCTATCTTCATCTAAATGGTTAATTTTCTGCATTAATTTAGTTGCATTATATGTTATCTATCTTGGTTATTAAGGTTTGGGGGGACCGCCTTACATTTTGTATGAAGACAAGTCCCTGACTTGGCTACTCTAGTCTTAGCCATGGCCCATGACTGGGACCTGGATATTCACATTTTAGCTAATCTTCTCAGGAACATAGCCTTGTCCTGCTAGTTGCAAATTGCTGGTGGCTAAGTGATTTGAAAACATTGATAAAGGTATGTAGGTTTTTTGTTTTGTTTGTGTGTTATTGTGTGACTTTGACGCCTCGTTTGGTCCAGAATAGAACTGCTCCATAGAGTTTTCTTGACTAGACTCTTATACAAGCAGATTAGGCCTTTTTCTCACAGGGTGCCAACAGATGGATTTGCGTCACTGTATTTTATGTACCGGCAGAGTACTATCTACTTGCACCCCTCAGGGACTTAAATACTTAGACAAGTCGCTGACAAGTCACATGTGTTTCAGACTTGTGATGTCAGGAAAGGGTTCCTGAAAGAAGTGACAATTAAGTAGTGAAGAAGTAAAAGAATGAGGGCAAAAGGTTTCAGGCAAATGGAATAGCATTTTTAAGAGTCTGTTTGCCCCCAAAAGAATTGAGTACTCAAGGTACTAACAAATGTAGCAGAGAGGAAGTACAGAGGGCAGGTGACTGGAATTGACAGTAATGCATCGCAAGTCTGGAGTGTCAAATGCCAGACATATTTCATTTGACCTGGATGGTTTTAGGCTGTTTAACCTTTCATTGTGAGTTGGGTGAAGATTTATAAAGAAAAAATTCCTGCATGTTTTGTTTCAGTTTTCTATCCCATTTTCTTCCTGTTTCATATCTTCATTTCTGCTTCTTTTCTAAACTTCAAGAAGTTTGTTAGGGTGTGTGTTCTGCCTTTTAATCTCAAAGAGCTGATAGAATATTCTAAGTGTACACCTTTCTAATGTTATTGTTTTCCTTACAGACTTGTTTATTGCTTGGCTGAAAATGGAACCATGGTGGTGGGTTCAGGTCCACACCTGAAGGGTGGAAAAGGTCTACACTGTCCAAGGTTCCCTCTGTCTCTATAAGACCAGGAAGTCTGGTCTTTATGATTATGAACTTTGCCCCACATTTTTCTTCTACTCTATGCAGAGCCTTCTAATGTGATCTCTTTCGGAGATGTTAGGGGTGTGGCCATGCACCATCTAGTTCTTCTAGTCTCAGAGTCATGGAGATTAATGTTTGCATAGTCGTTTATTGAGTTAATTGTTTCATCATGTATTTGATTTTTATCACTAAACAGCAAAAAGATCAAAAGAACATAAAGATAGTAGATGGGATGGGGAAAGTGGAAGAAAAACAATGGAAAGTAGACGGCCTTCCTTACACAATCAGCCCAAGAAGCGGAAGTCTCCTTTTGCTGTTTGGCTAGATGTGTCTTTGTTGGAGATTTGGGTACTGGAATCACATAGTCATGAATCATGCCCTTAATTTCGTGCTCAAAAGGCCCTCAAACAATCTTGTAATCTTTTCCATCTAATACTGTACATGTCCTCATCATGGTCCTGTTCCTGTTTCTGCTGTTCAGCCTACAAATGTGATATATGGACCCATGACTATTCATATCTGTGTAACAGTTTCCATTGCCCAAGTGTCTGAATCTCAGCAAAGCCTTAGATTAATGCCATCAAAACTAATGGTCTCTCTCAGTTGGATGATGTGTCTTTGTCCTGTTTAAAACATAATAATATTCTCTTTAAACTTATATTTGAGATGTGGGGTCTCCTTTGTACCCTAAAGCAGAGGAAAGGATAAAGAAGTGGATTGAGTGCCACCTAGGAAAAGCAGCAAAACAAGTGGTAACAGAGTTGACGCAGATGAATTTCCAGCTGGCCTGACTGATGAGAGTGCAAGAAACTCCATTTTGTGAAATCTGCCTTGCAAGACACTGATCTTCTGCTATTAGAGATTACACTTTCTCGCTAGAAGATGATTCAATATATGACCACCAAAGGTATATAAACAAGCCCCCCCCCCACCGCACAAGTCAAGAGATTACCAGTTCCTGCTGACCATCAAATGTACATAAACAACCTTCCTGCACAAGTCAACGCCCACCTGCTACAAGAGATTATGTGTTCCTGCCAGAAGAACACTCAACACATGACCACCAAATGTACCAGACTGATAAGAAGTAACCAAAGCAACTGAAAATGAGGGAAATTTCCAAACTTTGCTTACCACAATGTATATAATACGTGGACCCAGAGTTGGTCAAGCCAGAGAGCTAGGATCCAGGAGACATCAACTCCCACCCTCTCTACCTCATGCCCAGGGTGAGTATGCCAATGCAGGCATTGGCCACAATGGACTGGAATTTTTAACTTTAAAATGCTTCCTGAATTAACCTTTATGATTATATACCATTGTACTTGCTTGCTACATTATACTTTACTTCTTCCTAACCCCTAAGACTTCAGATTATTTGATGTGTGCTGTTTGCAAGGAATGTTCATAGTGAATAAACCGAGCACTCGAAAACGTCACTGAGCGTTCTCTAATCATTGCTTATGCGGCTCGTGACACGTGACATGGCTTATCAGTTCACAACTTCTGCATGCCACATTTGATGAGGATAATAAACTGATAATACAAAACCACACTGGTGGCTACTGATAAGAAAGGCGAAGAAGCCATCTGCTTACTCTCCACACCCTATATAGCCATGGTCATTCGACACCCCTCACCTACAGAGCAACCAGAGACTGCCTCCCCCACCCCACCCCCACCCCCACCTCCCCCAACACAGCCACTGTGTTTGGAGCCACACTCTCTTTAGTTTGGGCTTCTGGTCAACACTTGGTACCTGGGGGCATCTAATGGCCACATCACCAGGGAGCAGAACCCTCGCTGTCAGGTTCCTGGCTACACCTGGGTGGTCTCACATTTATGTTATAACCAGTCACCATGTCCCCAGAGGGTTCCTAATTTAGAGACCAAGCACCCTGACCTTGGGCACCACCTGAGTCAGCAGTATCAGGTACCTTAACCACAAGCAACCTGTAGACTGGCAATGTCTCAATCTGGGACTGGAAGTCCCATAGCCCCTCCCTCACATCTCTACCCTGTGAGCTCTGTGACTGGCAGAGGGCATTGACCCACACAAGGCACTTCCTGTTACAACTTTCTTTGGGGCCCTGCTCCTGCCTGTTCCCTCCTTTTATGTTTGTTTGTTTTCTTTTCATTTCCATCCCTTGTTTGTTTCTTCATTTTTTTCTCTCATTCCTGCTTTTCTTTGTTCCTTTTTTCCTTCTGGATCCCTTAGCGAACCCTCCACCCTACACACACACCTTCCCTTATTTCTGTAGTTTTTCTTTTCTTTATTATATGGTTTGCTTTTCTTTCCTCACTCCCTAGTTTTGTTTATTATAGTTTTTCTTCCTTTTTACTATCCCACTGTATTTAGCAGCCCTATGGGTAATCTACTACACAATCAGGACGCCCTTGAGCTGAATATTGCTATTAGGTGTCAAGTGAGCTCCAACCCATAACGAACCAATGCACAACAGAATGAAACACCGCATAGTCCTGCACCTGTTGTAACCTCTGTGTCAATCCAACTTGTTAGGGACATTCTCTTTTTATGCAGCCCCTCCATTTTACTAAACACGACGGTCTCCAAAGACTGCTGTCTCCTGACATGTCCACAGTATGTAAGTAGCTTTGAGGCTGAGTAAAAGCTAGTTTTTCTAAAGGGACCCATACCCCAGTCCCTGTGATCTCGGTTGTTGTGTGTCACCAAGTCTATTCTGCTTCTTAGTAACCCTAGAGGACAGAGCAGAACTGCTCCAATAGGGTGCCTAAGGATATAACATTCATGGAGAGGAGCTTGCTTGGCATAGTGGGTTGAACTTTGGGACTGTCAACACCAAGGTTGTTGATTCAAACCCACCAGTCACTCCTTAGAGAAAGATGAAGCTATCTGTTCCAGTAAGATCTGTAGTCTCAGAATTCTGAGACTATTCTGAATTGGATTTAATTCAATGATAGTGAAACTTCAATGGAAGCAAAATGACCCACTTTTCTCCCACTAAGTGGAGACATTATTTCTCCCACACAATGTTTTTCTTGCCGCTAGTTCCTAGGGATAAATTCCTCATAAGCCTAATGAAGTTTCTGGAGTTCCCATTCTTCCCAAGACTATTCACAGTTTGTTAGGATGCACACAGCTGAATACCTTTGCACAGTTGATAAAACACAAGTGAACATCTTTCTGGTGCTTTCTCCTTCAGCCAAGATCCATCTGAGATCCAAAAGGATAGTTCTTGTTCCATGTCCTCTTCATTTCCACACACACCCATGTCTTCTTCTGAATCTGCCTGAACCACTTGGCAGCTCCCTGTCAATATACTGCTGCAACTGTTGTTGAATGATCTTCAGCAAAACTTTACTTGCATTTGGTATCAACCATAATTGTTCTATAATTCAAACATCCTTTTGGATCATCTTTCTTTGGGATGATTATAAATATGTGTGGTAGTTACATAATCTGGTGTCAGCTTGAAGAGTTAGTATGTCAGGGTAGAGTCTAGACTGTCAATTAAGATTATTTAATGAGGCCTCTGTGTGGGTATGGCTTTCTCCTGAGGATTCTGGGAACTCCTGCAATTTTTTCATGGAGGTGTGAGACACTCTGTCTCTCTAGACTCACTCTCTGTGAGACTCTGCTTGCTTCCTCTGAGACTTTACTGTAGAGAAGATACATGGAGAGAGCCTGATACAGCCAAACCTCTGGAGCCAGAGAAGCCACGTGGAGACCTCTGGCAGAGCTGAGATTATTACAATGCCACCAAATCCACAAGACGTCCCACCCACAGGGTGTTATCTTCCTGCATTTGGCATCATTACATGTGTCTTGTGAGTCTAAAGAGGACTTTATAGATTGGTATTAGACATATGAGCTAATATGAGACTTATGGACTTGAACTGGCCTGGGTTGGGATGTTTCTTCAACATTCAACTGCTCTTGTATACAAAGCTCTTTCTTATACCCATAAGAGTATCTATGAATTTGTTTCTCTAGTCTTCCCAAACAGAATATGGATTTCTTCCAGTCGGTTAATCAGTTAGCTGTGTTCCATTTTTTTTGACATAAACAAGTGAGTGCTTCCATATATATATATATTTTTATAAACAAAATTCACATTTTATTTAGATTGATAAACTGTACAAAATTGATTTTCTTCACCAAAAATACTAGTAATATTTCCTGTGTTATTCCTAAATAAACCACAAAGCATTTAATCTTGTAGGTCTTTCCAGGTTTTGCTTATAAATCAGGACGAGGCAGTGGATCTGGTCATGGGAAAGGCAAAAGAGAGAACATCAGTCATCAGTATCCATGGCCTCCTATTCTGGGTTGACCATGAGACAGTGAGTTTGGCAGGGACCTACTCAAAAGTGGAGGACAGTGTCGGCTCAGAAAAAGGATGTGCACAGCGGCAACCAGGCGTGGAACCATTCGATCTCCCATTGTGACTTGTTCCTTTACGGTCAGTGGATAAGGAAAAAATCTACACTGAGATTCTTGTCTGGGAGCTGAGTTTGTCTCACTCTTGTAATTCTTCCAATCGCCCACTATAGATTTTTTAGCATTAACTCCCACTAAGTCAAAAATTAGTCTTCAGATTCATTGTTATATTTACTAAAATGCATTCCCCACCCCTCCAACATCTCCGCCTCAAAGTTTATTTCTTGAAAGAACTGTAACTTAATACCTGATCATGGGATCCAGTGATAAGAAATGTGCTAAGTGACTTCATTGTAACAATTTCAGAGGGCCACCAGAGATCAGGCCACTTTCACACTATCTTCTGGAAGAACAGATACCCGTATATCTTCAAAGAGGGACTATTTTAAATAGGTAGATTATCAATGGTTAATGTATTCAATCTGAGGCTTACAGGCAAATCACTTATAATTAGTGATTAAGTGTGACCTAGTAGGCCCACAGCATAGTTTTCCTCCAAATGGCAAACATAAGGGGAAAAAAAAAAACCAAAACAGCTTAGATTGTCTCTTGGGTATTTTCAATAGTTTCTGAGTTACTTGTAGGAAGCTCGGATTTAGTTGTATAGAGTTTGATGTATGTGTCTACCATTAAATCCAGATCGTGTTTTATATCAAAATTGATGTTAAGCAAAGCCAAGTTACTTGACCTTTGGTCTGTCAAAGTGTTCCTCAGGTATGCCTTGAGACGCTTCCGCCCATTTTCATAGCGCTCACTCTCAACCTTCATCACAGGAAGGATACACAGGACCTTCAGCAAAGCATACA